>PVJO010030809.1:0-15050 GCA_004026905.1 Hystrix cristata | reverse complement strand
GTTTAGTACATGGTGAGAGACATATATCTACTTTTAATTTTCGACATGTGGTTAGCCAATTTTTCCAGCACCATTTGTTAAATAGGCTGTCCTTCTTCCAGTGAGGGTGTTTGGCTTCTTTGTCAAAGATGAGGTATTTGAGTGTGTTTGGGGTTGTTTCTGTATCCTCCAATCTATTCCATTGATCCTCAGGTCTGTCATTTTGCCAGTACCATGCTGTCTTTAATACTGTAGCTCTATAGTATAGTTTTATGTCTGGGACTGTGATGCCCCCTTGCAGACTTTCTTGTTACGTTTTTCAGCCCCACTATGTAGCAGTCTTGTCAAACAGTGGCCTCCTTTAAGCATTTTCAGCAAACACCTTTTGGGGAAAAACTTTTCTTACCAGGCAAACTGAATCTCCTCAAGCAAAGACAGCTTTCCAAGCAGAGTCTTCCAGGGAGCCGTCAGACAAATCTGATAAGTACTGTACTGGGGAATTGGACTTTGAAGAGGCTGCACCTCCACTCTGCCCTTGCTGGTGGCTGTCAGGCTGCCTGAAGCCGGGGAGGAGGGATGGGAATGGGGTAAGTTAAAGCACACTGAGGTTGGCTCTTCTTGCTGACACTTGGTTGTTTTTTTTTTGTTGTTGTTGTATAAATGCTACCTGGATTACTACAAGTCTTCGATTAATTTCTAAAGTTCTTAGAAAGTTGGTTTTGGCAACCTAATCAGTTTTCACATTGTTTTTATGGAACAGAGAACTTTTGGAGGTCACCATGCCATTATTTCCACTGACCTTGAACCCATTTCTGCTGGGATTTTGCCTCTACTTCTCCCAAAACCTGCCTTTAACAAGGTTCCCAGTGACTTTCCAACTTCTAAATTCAAGATCAGTGATAAGTGCTCATCTTATTTGACTTATTAGCAGCATTTCACCTCATCCTCGAAATACCTCCACAAACATCTCGAATTCCCTTGGTTTTCTTTTGACCGTGTTGCTCACTCTTTTTCTGTCTCCTTTTCTGTTTCCTCTCACTCACACAACTTCGCAGTGTTGAAATGCTTTGTTCCTCTGGTGATGGTATGTCGTCTCACACCAGCTACGTACTGACATGGCCAAATAGTTCTCTCCAGTGGTTTCATATGCCTAATGACAGACACAACATTTCCCCTTGCACTTCTAGAGGCAGGTCAAATTTTGAAATGTCCAAAAAATAACTGCTGATCTTTTCCCCTCAAATACCACTTTAGCAATTTTCTCATCTTGGTATACATATCTCTCAGGCCAGAGACTTTTAGTCACCCCTGACCCTTCATTGTCTCTCACAACCTTATACGATAGTTCCACTTTCAGAATATATTCCCAAACCAGCTGATTTTCATGCGTTTGACCACAGTTCAAGTCTCTGCTATCTTGCAGATGAATAAAGCCAATAGCCTCCTACCTGCTCTCTCTTCTACCTTTTCAATGTTAAATCTAATCTCATTATGGAAGCTATAAAGATGCATTTAAAATTCAACTTGCGTATTTTCCTCCTTCCCCAATAACTTTCCATGTAATTGTCCCCATCTAATGGAAAAGTCAGCATCCCCCCTTTGTCAGCAGACTCCATGTACTCTGGCCCTCTGTTCTCATGGATCCTGCGCCCCATGACACCTCCTGTCTGTTACTCACTCACCCTTTGCACACAGGGTTCCTCACCCCACTTCCCCATGGTCACTGTCCCCCACATTCTGGAATGCACGACAGGCCGTGTCACCTCGCCTCTTCTCTTCCAGGTTCTGTTTAGTGTAGTGTCCTCAGTGGATCCTGCCCTGAAACCCAAACTTAACCTTTCTTATCAATCCTTGCTGCTGTATTTTCTCCTTAGCACGTATCACTGTATATAGAACCCAAGTTCACTTATTTGTATTAAGCATTTATTCAATATTCAGCCCGGCCTCTTTTAGATTTCACACTCCCCTCTTTCCTTTCCCATTAGACATTGTCTGAAGTGTCTTCACATGCGTGCAGAAAGCCAGTAACCTCACTAGTGGCGTAGTTGGCTTGGTCCCACCCCCTTGTTTTATCACTTTTAGGAGTGATGTGCAACCACCTCCCTTTGGGTTCTGCAGCCCTAGCCGTGGGATAACCATCCAAAGTGGTCTTTTCCTCCAGAACAAGGGCTTTGACACTCCGTAAATGTGCACAGAGTGCCTTTGCTGGTGCACACGGGAACGCCTGTCTTGCTACACAAGAATGTATGATTTATGCATCTCTTAAGGGTTGTAAATTATACAAATGATGCATTATGCCATAAATTTCAACCATGCTCCTGCCAGTATTTATTTGAGAGTCAGAGGCCACATCATAAAAATGATATGAATAGTAACAACTAAAATTTATGGGGACTAGTTGAGAAATAAGATTGAAAACTTGTTGAAATAATAAAACACAAAGTGGTTTTCTTTTTAAGGAGAGAAAGAAATTCAGTATTCACATGGGATGGAAACCAAATCCTTCTGGTAAATCCTAATGTAGCGTATGTAGCAAAACAATATCACAAGAGCACACCATCATCAAAATTTATTATATTCCAAAGTTAAACATTTCTCAATTTCCTTATTGCAATCCCCATGCCCTATTGTAAATTGACTACTTTATAATACAATAATAGTAAATAAATTAATTCTGGACAGCACATAGAATGGTACCTACCGAAGAGCCAAGAAAAGACACTCGTGAAAGAGGTCTTCCAGAACTGCTTCAGAAAGTGGCATGAACAATGGGATGAGTATGTTCAAAGCATGGGGCAGTATTCTGCAGGGATTAGTAAAATGTGTCTTTTACTGTAATAAGTTTTTAAAAATTGAAACATTTACCATATTTCTTGGTCATGCCTCACGCATGGAGAATGCCACCTGTCTTAGTCAGCGTGGGCAGCTATAACAGAATATTTTAGACCAGACATCTTAAACATAGGCATTTGCTTCACACAGTTTTGAGGCTGGAAGTCCGAGGTCAAGATGGCAGCAGACTTTTGGGGAGGGCCTGCATCCTGGCTTGGGGTCCACAGACTACTTGCTGTGTGTCCACATGGCCTTTCCTTGGTTTGTGTGTGCAGAGAGCACTATGTGCAGTCATGGGGCTCCCCTCATGATGTCATCGAGACATCTTCACCTCCCAAAGGCCCATCCAAGCACCATCCAACCAGGGGCCTTTGATATATGCACGGAGTGCAGCACTTCAGTCCATAACAGCACGAAATCTAGAAGCAGACATCAGGGCGGTAATTCTACAGGCCAAGGAGAGCTAACATTGCCAGCAAACCACTAGAAGCTGGGCAAAATTCACACATCCCTAAGAAGGAACCAACCCTGTGACTCCTTGATCTTGGACTTCTGGATTCCAGGACTGTGAGACACTGAATTTTTGTTTAAGACATCTTGTGTGTGGCACTTTGTTATCATGGCTGTGTTAGTCATGAATCTGGAGACAGAACCAATAGGAGGTGTGTGTATGTGTGTGTGTGTGTGTGTGTGTGTATGTGTGTGTTTTATCCATAAAGAGATAAAGAGACAGAGAGACAAGGAGAGATGACACTTATTTTAAGGGACTGGCAGGTAGGACTATGGGGGTTTGCCAGTCGGTATTCTGCAGACCCAGAGCCGAGTCAATGCTGCAGCTTAAGGGCAGCTGGGAGGCAGAACAACTTCTCTCTTAGGGGACCCTGGACAGATTGGGTGAGGCCCCCTCTAGCATAAAGGATCATCTGCATTACTCAAAATCTATTCATTTAAATACTAGTCACACCTAAAACCCCTTCACAGCAGGATCTAGATGGTGTTTGAGCAAAAGCTAGCATCGAGGCCTATCCAGAGTGCTGCATAATTAACCCTCCCAGAGGCCCTGGGAAGCAATACCCGTAGTACAGTAGGTAGAGGCACACAGCAAGCTCCAGGTTGGATGAGATCAGATGAAGTCGGAAATGGATGCATTGTAAACATCTGTCCAGTCTGTGATGGACAGCAGGCTCAAACATAGAGGGCTTTCACCGTCTGCTGTGATTTCAATGTGTTTGCCCCTCCCCCATTCGTGTACTGAAACTGAATCATCAATGTGATAGCAATGAGGGGCCTTCAAAACACGACTAGTCAAGAGACCTCATGAACAGGATTAGTGACCTTGTTAAAGGCTGTAAGGTCCTTTTTACCTTTCTGTCCCTTCCGCCACATGAGAAAGCAGTGTCCCTCCCTCCCGGAGCACACGGTGCTCAAGTGCTTCATCCTGGAGGCAGAGCCCAGGCGCTCCCCAGGTGGTGAGCCCGCTAGTGTCTGATCTCAGGGTTCCCTGTCTCCAGGCCTCAGGGCTATGCACAGCTGTACATAAGTCACCAAACAAGGGACGCTTACCTGTGCTTACAACTCTATGCCAAGTTTATCTTGGGTCAGCAAATCACAAGGAGCCAACTAAATGATCATGTGACTGAGCACTTTCCAACAAAGAGAGAAACAATTAGTGGTTGATCATCAACCAAATAATTTCTTTGACTCCTGCATTTTTCCAATAAATATATACCCATCACGTTTTGTCATTGGGACAGTCAATCTCCTTTGGTCTAGTGTCCTCAATTCCCAGTTCATGAGAATTGCTTCTTATTCAAATGAACTCTTTAAAATTGTATTGTGTCTCAGATTTTTCTTCTACAAAGGCTAAGATCACAAATTTTATATTACGTGTATTTTACCACAATGAAACAATTTGAAAAGACATCTCTGCCGCCAAGGCATGGGATACTTGCTTGTGTGGTCGTCATGAGCCCCTTGGTGTCCTGCCATGGCACATTTGTCTATATGACCTGAAAACGCAGAAAGGGAGTGGATTATGGAGGCCAGTCTGCTCTGGCAAGAGCCCTTGGAACACAGACCTATGTGGCCAAGTGCAGGAGAGAGGACAGGGGCTGGTGAGCCGGAGAGAAGGTGAGAAGGCTCACTGTGTGCAGAGTGCAAGGCCTCACTTTCTGCGGAGGAAGAGTGGCCTGTCTAGCTCCCGTTAGACTTTTCTTCTTCCTACCAGCATTTCAGGGTGTTTGTTTTTAAGCTCTCTTCCTTACGACTGCAGCCACAGAAAGCAACCCACCCCACCTCCATGGTCCCCTACCCCACTTCAAGTCTTAATTAATGAAAGATAAGTAGGCTAGAAGGGAATTCTGGAACTGGCTTTTTCGTTGGTATGTTTGTTTGGTTTTGGTGGTACTAGGGATTGATTCCTGGAGCCTTGCATTAAGTTACATCCCAAGCTATTATTTTATTTTGTATTTTGAGGCAAGATCTCACTAGGTTGCCAAGGCAGGACTCAAACTTGAGATCTTCCTGCCTCAGCCTCTCAGTTTTTTTTTTTTTTTCTTTTGAGAGAGGATCCTGATATGTTGATATGTTGCCCAGGCCCAAACTCATGATCCCCCCACCTCAGCCTCCCCAGTATCTGGGATCACAAGTACACACCATCACATGAGGTGATGATGTCATGCCTGCATGGGAGGCCCTGGCCTGCTGCTGTCCCTGCTTGCCAGAATGTGCAAATGGCCACAGCAGAGAGGAGAATAAGTCCCAGTCTCTGATGAACCCTGAGCCATGTAACTCACCGAGGGATGTGTGATACCTGTTCCTTGTAGCTGAAGTTATTCTTTATTTTTTTTAATTTCCATTTTCATTAGTGCAAGTTTTCAGTATGTACTGATTACATTTATCACGTGGAGTTGGTACCTGTACTTCCCTCATATGAATTCTCTTTGTGTCCCCTTTCCCTTCCCTTCCTCCCCCTTCCCTTTGTCTCTTGGTCTCCTTCCCGCATAGAAAACATGTATCTCCCTGTTTTTTATATCTGTCTTTTATTTTGCTTTTTAATTTATGTATACTTTGGATTTTTCATATAAGAGGAGCTATGTGGTATTTAAGCTGTGTGTCTGATTTATTTCATTTATCATTATCATCTCAAGGTACATCTATTTACCTACGAATGACTGGAGTTTATCCTTTATAGCAGAGTAGTACTCCACTGTGTATAAATACTACATTATCTATTCATCTGTTGATGACACATACACTGCTTTCAAGATACAGCTATTAGGAGTTGTGCTACTATAAACATGGGTATCACAGATCACTGTAAGATGGTGTCTTTACAAGCTGAAGTTATTCTAATGGTTTGATATGCATTGTGCCCAATAGGCTCATATCCTAAAGAACTTTCATCAATCTTGAGTGCTATTGAGAAGTGGGGCCTAGTGGAAGGAAATGACACCATTGAGAATATGCTCTTACAGGGAATATCAGGACAGGGCTCTCTTCCTGTCTCTCTCTTTGCTTCCAAGCCAACATGTGGTGAGTAGCTTTGCTTTGCCACGTGCTCCCCACCGTGATGTGCTGGTTCACCACAGGTCCAAGGCCATGGAGCCAGCTGACCATGGATGGAACCTCCCATAAGCCAAAACAAGCCTTTCCTACTTTAAGTTGATTTTTCTTAGTTATTTTGTCACAGCCGTAGTGATGGAAAACTGAATGAGACAGATATATTATCAGCCTATTACTTTTTACAAGAAATAAATCATTCCCAGTCATAAAAAAAATAAATTGAGTATGACTTATGCCACAAAATGCAATCAAACTCAAGCAGTTGGTCAACTTTCCGAGTTCAAATTTGCTTTTTTTTGCCTCATATTTTATTGACATTTTGGCTGTGTACAGGAGTCTACATTCAAAATAATAATTCTCCCACATAAGAAAATTTTCCTTATCTTCAAATATTTTTCCTTTTTTAAATAATTCTTTTATTGGTACATGTTTGCTATACATATTGATCACATTCATCATAGGGAATTTGTACCTATACATAATATAT
This sequence comes from Hystrix cristata, assembly GCA_004026905.1. NCBI lineage: Eukaryota > Metazoa > Chordata > Mammalia > Rodentia > Hystricidae > Hystrix > Hystrix cristata. The sequence goes on along the minus strand of PVJO010030809.1, from coordinate 8,188 downwards.
CTTTCTTTGCTGTTGTTTCCTTTTGGTTTGGTTTTTTCTTGGGCGGGGGCGCGGTGCTGGGGATAGAACTTTAGCTCTACCACTGAGCGAAATCCCTGTGGTGGACTTACTGTGGTCAACTTGCACCAGAACGCCCAGCTGGACTGAGTTGGTGTGATGCTGGGCGTAGAGGGTCCACCTGAGGATTGTTGCTGATGCAACATAAAGCAGGGTGGGAGCAGAAGCTAGTCGGCGGGCTGTTTCCCAGGAGAAGCTCTGCTGTGGCTGGTTCTCCTGAAGGGGACTCAGCTGTTATTGAAGAAGGAGCTCGGGGCCTTGCTGTCGTCGAGGATGGCTGCTGTTGCTTCGGGGGAGCTCTGGTCATCATCTCTGCTGCGAGCAGCGTATCTTGGTTCCAGTGAAGATTTCTTCAGCCATCATCTGCAGACGTACATGGAACAATGTTGTGGGCTCCCAGCCCTTGGTTGGATCTTTCGGGTCTCCAGTGCCTAGATGGACATTTGGCACTCTTCCCACATTTTGGCTTGTGGGTGAATATTGTAACTTATAAATGTTCTCTATTAAATCTGCTTTCTTACAAAGCATTGACTCTAGAAAACCTAAGACGATCCCCAACCCCTTACATATCTTTCTAATTCTTTTTCTTCCATACCTTTCCCCCATTCAGCCTTCTTCCCCTCCCCATTTACAGAAGCTTCGTTTCCATTTTTTTCTGCCATTCCCCTTTTAAGTCCCATTTCCCTTCCCCTCTGCCCTTTCTTGTTCCCCTTCCCACTTAAACAAGTTCTTCCTATTTCCCAGTATCTATCCTCTATTTTGCTCCTTATTTGCCCTTTGGGTTTCTCACACAAGAGAAATGATATTTAAACTTATGTGTCTGATTTATTTTTTCCTCTTTGAAAGGTTCTGGACCTTTCTCTTTATACTTGCTATCAGCAGGTTTTCCCACCTGTATCTAGGTGTGTGGCTTTAAAATTTTCTTGCTTGGTGGTTGGTAGCTTCCTTAAATATCAAAACTTTAGTGTTTGTTCATCTTTAAGGAATTTTCTTTCATTAAAAAAATCATTTCGTGATGGCCTATTGACTTTATTTTATTTTTCAAATAATTTAATAGATTTGTTTGACTTCCATGTATCTTTTAGGTCCTTTGAGGTTTCTCTTTTTGCCAGTTCAAGAAACAAAATCTTATTTGAGTTCAACCATACTCATTTGTTTCTACTGCCTATGACCTTCAGGTAATGCAGTGAAAAGCTGAATAATTGCAGCGATGTATGGCTCTCTAAGCATAATATACTACTGACATAAAATGTTTGTCGGCTCCGAGTATAGATCATTATTTCACAGTGTTATTGCTGTAATGCAGCAAGATTTCATTTGCTTTTTGCTGGGTGTTTCATGCCACCATATTGATGTTGTCAGTGAAATAAAAAGGAAATATGCTACTTAATAAGTATTATGTTTTAATAAAAACTCTGGAAACTGATGTTATTTCATTCATGTAGTCTTCAGAGGAAGACTGTAAGAGGTCCCTATATTTTATTGTTTTCATAATCACTATAAAAAGATATTAACGTTTTTGATCAATGTTTTGATTACTGTTTGGGTGCTTTGCTAATTTTTCTTATGCATTGTCCCTTCCTTTTGTTATCAATTTTGAGACTATATTAGAATCCTACCAACTCTTAAAAGAGATCAGTGAAATTTTAAGTGTTATGAATTCCCATGTAGTCATTTCCTTTTGATCCTCAGAAAGTCTCATCTTTGGTTAGTGGAAGCTTGTTCATATATCTTTGTATTATGGACCTAGATTCTTTGATAACATGTTCAATTTTTCATGATGAAATAGCCCATTAAGCAGGCTTGATTCATTTTTCAAAAAGAATTTTTAATTTCATTTTTATTAGTACATATTTGCTGTACATAATTATATTCATCATGGGGAGTTGGTATATGTACATAATATATTTTTTACTTCCCCCTCTTCTACCCTCCTTCCATCTCTTGGTCCCCTTCCCAGTTGCAAAATATCTTTCTTCCTGTTTCATATTACCTGTCTTTTATTTTGCTCTTTAAATGATTTATACTTTTGGTTTCTCATATAAGATAAATCGTGTGATAATTAAGCTTTGTGCCTGATTTACTTCACGTAATATTATGGTCTCAAGGTGTATCCATTTTCCTAAAGTGATTCAAGTCTATCTTTCTTTATGGCAGTGTAGTACTTCATTGTGTATAAATACCACTTTTTTTTATCCATTCATCTGTTGATGGACATCTAGGCCACTCCCTAATTTTTTCTCTTATTTCTAATTTCCTGCATTTTGAAATGATGTGTAACACACCCCACAGTGGTCCCTGTCCTTGCCAGATTCTCAGGCTCTTTCAAGCACTCATTGATTGAGTGCTGTTGGCTTTGCATCTTGGGTACTGTAGTCAGGCCTACGAAATTTGCATCTGTCCTGAGCATTGCAGAGGATTTTCTTATCACTACCTAAATAATACAGGGAAGCAACTATCTACATAGCATTATATTTTAATAGACATTGTAAGTAATCTGGAGATGTGTTGATGGGAGAAAGTGTGTAGGCTACAAGCAACTACTCCACCATTTAATATTAGAGACTTGAGCATGCGTAGCTTTTGTTTATCTATGGGGAAATCCTTTGAAGGAGTCGCCAAAGATACTGAGGAACCACTGTGCCTTAATTTTAGAGGTGTAGGATGAAGTATTCAGGGGTAGTGTCATGAAAGCTGTAATCTACTTCATAAGGTTCAGAAAAATATGTGTGCAGTCTTATGTTGGGAGGTCTTATCAGAAAAAAAATAACAAGACATGAGAATATGATAATACTCTCAAACAGGCTTATAAATTCTAAGATACAAGTTTTTTTCTTATTTGTTCTCAGTTTTGGTCAAGCTCTGTATTCCCCCTCAATTGCTCCATAATTTCTTGTTGAATAGAAACAGTCTGAAGACATTAGGTTTTCACCCGGCTAAAAATGGCTTGTACAGTGAAGGGCTGGAAGATTCAGCTGCTTCACGATGCCCTCAGGACTCTGGAGTCTCTGTCTCCCACTCCTGCATCCTGGGAGCGATGGATTTCAGATTCACCCTTGACAACTCCTGGACGCAAGTGGCCACAGCAGCCTTTACTGGAAGCAGAAATGGAACAGTGTAGCTGCAGTCATGCCTTTCCTTGTCAAGCAGCCTCCCAAGGGACTTTCACTGGTGCATTTGTGGCCATGCATGAACCAGAAGGCAAGCTATGTGGCAAAGGATCCTGGGAAAGCAGTCCGTAGCTAGTCTACCCTGTCCTGGGGAAGGTGAGGGGGGAGGATTTCATGATTTGAGACCTGGAGAAGCTAATAGATTTTGCTTCCGACCATTTGCTACAATAGCTAAATGAACTTCTGGGCAGACTTCATTGGCATATAGACCTATAACAATTATACTAAAGCAGACCAAAAAACCAGAAAATTTTTAATTTGAAAATTATTGAACTTTCTATGTATTAGAGCATTAAACATTTGGCAAACATTTAACAAGCCATCAAGCACACAACTGCACACCAAACATGGGGCTAAAAACCTGGCTGACGAAGATGAATAGACATGTTCCATTTCCTCAGAAAGTTTCTAGTACGAGAGCAGAAACAAGCTTGTAAACAGATGGTTGTAAAAAGGGGAAAGAGCGTAGAAAAGAAATACTCAACGGGTAACGATAACCTTACCTGGGGACTCAGAAGAGAAGAAAACAACGTAGTCAGACACCTGGTAGGAGGGCAGCTGCACTCGGAGAGCAATGGGTGGTTTCATGTCACCACTCGTTTGTATACGTTCCTAGAATTTCTACTTTTTGGTTTTGCAGAAAGTGTGCAAGACGTGGAGTAAAAAGTTGTCTTCTGAGGGGTTGGGGATTTAGCTCAAGTGCAGAGTGCTTGCCTAGCAGGGACAAGGCCCTGAGTTCAATCCCCAGCACCCCTCCCCCAAGGTTGTCTTCTAGTTTTGCTGCTTGTTACCTGCATGGGATCCCATTGGAAGATGAACTCAGGGAGCCCCTTCACGTGTCACTACCATCTCACAGCGCTAGTAATCATGTAAGAGTGGCACGTGCTCCCTGCACCATTTTTCAGCTGTGTAGCTGACATGGTGGCTGAAATTACATCCATCTGTGAGCACTTGGGATAGTTTTTGGCACCACAAGTCAGACATAACTTATGATGGCAGATTTGTACCTGGAACTCACAGGGATGTGATGGCACATGAACTCTGTGGTCATCTAGGAAGTCTGGACAGACTGTGACACAAGACTGAATTTCATGTGGGGAGATTTCCCGGGACTGAACTGGCTTCCTTGTGCCTGGCAGAGTCCACAGAAGGAGGAGACTCTCAACCAGGAAATACTGAAATAACCTTGGATCTGCCAAATTGGGAGGGAGAGAGAGAGCGAGGGAAGGGGGGGACGTCATTAGTGCTTTAATTCAAAACAAATTTATAAAATAGAAACCCTTCGCCTCACCTTTTTTGGTCACTTCGGTTTTTTGCTGGTGGCTTTAAAAATGTCTTTTCTTCCGTGACATTATAGGAAAGGCACTTTTGGAGACGTAGTTTAGTTATAAATGACTGCCCCACAACTGTTTTTTATTTCCATTTTGTTTCACTGGCTGAGAATGTAAATTGAACTTTAGTGCTTTTGTGCTTTGTTCTGCCTCTCTTTGTGGAAATGTGTTCCGAATTAGGGGCCACGAACGCACCAGAGCAGTCTCAAATACTGCCCTGCAGCTTTTGAACAGCCTCGGGGCCCAGAAAAGACAGAGTGTGGTTTTATGAGCCCCAGATGGTGCAGCGGGTGTCATGGATGTCTTTATGTGGGGAGGTCACGGGTTCAGGGTCCATCTGGAGTGGCCTCAGAGCCACTTCATGTCTGAAGGAGAAAGATGGGTTCCTGGGCAGAAACGTGGCCACCTGCAGGGAAGAGGCATGCTGCCCGCTCAGCCTGACCCCTGCGACCTCCCCCACACCCATCTGAAAGAAACAATATTATGGGCTATTTCCCCACCATCTTCTTTCTCCACTCGTGTTTCTTGAGGAATCTCGAATGCGCTCCTTTCCTTGCTCATCTCAGGAACCCCAGTTTGTCCTCTCATTGACTCACGCCTAAAGCAGGTAGGGCCGTTTATGTTGTCTGCTCATCCCTACACAGTCCTTGGAGAGTGAATCGTCAAATGAAAGTTTCTGTGAGCATTTTCTGCTTCTCATCAGAGTTGACACAAATCTGGGTCTAGTGATGCCATTTGATTTGATTTCTGCATAGTGCTAACATGGTAAAGCCCTAACGCCTTCATGGCCATGCTTTCATTCATGTACCGTTTTCTCTCTGTTTTTTAAATAAAAAATGTTTAATTGGTGTAATACACAGTATATAAAATATATAATTTTAATGACTTTTAAAAATATAGTTCGAGGGGCTGGGGATTTAGCTCAGTGATTAGAGTGCTTGCCTTGCAAGCACAAGGGCCTGAGTTCGATCCCCGGCACCACACACAAAAAAAAGAATATAGTTCGATGGCATCAAGTGTATTCATATTGTTGTGCAACCATCACCACCTTCCATCCACAGAACTCTTTTAATCTTGTAAAATCAAAACTCTGTCCTTGCCCAACAGACTCCTCATTCACTCCCCCACACAGCCCCCAGCTCCCAGAAATTGTACTTCACAACTTTTGCTAGACTTTTAGATATGGGGTATCAGGAAAGAATTTTACCTCTTTTCCTAGCATTCTGAGTTTAGCCCATGTAGAAGAACAAAACATTTTCTTTGTTCACTGGTTACACCCTGTAGACAAAAGACAGATTACAAGAGAGAAAGCTTATTAACCTGTGTATCTCAAATACACAGGAGCCATGAGGACCTAGAGGAGTGGTCAAAACTTGGGCTTAACTAGCATCTTAAAGCCAAAGAGCAGCAAACTGTAGAGAAGTAATAAGACAAAGGGAAAGGACTGAGCTTCTGCAGATGCACATTGGAGAAGGCAGATGTGTGGGGAAAGTGGAAGACAAGGTTAGTTGGCAGGCTTCACAGTGCAGGCCCCTCTGATGTCTTCTATGGGATGAGGAGTCTAGCATTAGCTCTGGTGGTTAATTTGTCCTTCCTTGTAGCGGGAGAAGGACCACCTTGGACAGAGACATCTTTTACATCTGCTCCCTCTCAGTTTCCTTCAGCTCAGTGTAGTACTCATGCAAGATGGCATATTTGGGGGCAGAATATTCTGCCATCTTTCATCTGTGAATAGGAATTTTCACTGTCTTCCCCCTTCCTCTGGCTTGTGGAAAGGAAGAGTTAACACCTTTCTCTCTGATGCATATTTGGCAGGGAGAAGCTGAAGGTGTCACGCTGCTCCACAAATTTTAGAAGTAACAGGCTATTGAAGACAGAGTTGCTATGTTCTCTGCCATTTCCAGGGACTGGGAGGAGCAGGTGGAGCTAAGAGAGGATACGAAGGATAGAAAACGACCAGACAGTAGAGGAAAACTGTTTTGGCCAATCAGCTTTAACATCAATAAAATTGACATTTTGATCATGATCTGACTCCCTTAACTGTCAATTGGCTCAGAACTCAGGAAAAGAGAAGGGTCGTGTGTTGCCTCTCCCTGGTCTAAACACGAGCTTGAGAACACTGTGCTACCATACATTTTAAAAGATAGAATCCCAGGTAAGGCACCATTTGAGGGCTCAATAATAGAGTCCATAAACTGACAGTAGACAGAGTTACAGGAGAAAAGGTAAGCAAGTGTGGTATATGCATAGGGGCACCACACAAAAGCAAAGGGAATACTCCACACGCCAGTGAGATCTAGAAGCCTGGACACTTTCTTCACAGGAGAGGGAGAGAAGGCATGGGAAAGTCAGCACACAGTACCTCAGTCTGGGGAAAGAAGAATGTACCTTTAAAAGGTCTGAGTGTGACGTCAGTCTCCAGCTTCCTCTCCTTGATCCAGGTTAATCCTCCCTAGTTGGTGTGTTTCCAGGGAGGGGATTTCTGTCAGCTGTGAAGGGTGCTGGTCATTCCTCCTAGAGGATGTATTTCGATTTGGGATCTTGGGGAGTTTTCTCATCTACAGATTGAGGCCACACATTTTTAGCAGGAATTCTGTGTCAGTCACGCAGTGCCCTCCTTGGAGCAGTGCGTCCTGTCAACTGGTCCCTCAGTGGCTGCACCTTTGAACATCTCTGCTGTGCAGTATAATTGTCAAGGAAGGGGCTACTTGGAGAAAGTGCAAATATCCTATTGCTCTTCAAACTTTTCCCCGTGAATTTTAGCATGCATTGGTACATTTTGCCTACAGTTATCACTGTGATGTTTGCCTAATGGAGATTGTCTTTTCCTCTTATTTCTTGTGCCTCTATAAATAAGAATTCATTTGTAAGAAAGAACCATTCCATCTTCCCATTTATTCAAATTTTATTTAGATAAGTATAGACACATAAATCTTTATTTTCAGGATTGTAATCCAACGCTACCCTGAATATTATTTATTTTGTTTTTCTAGTTGGCACCCACTGCTTCCTCTTTCCCCAACACTGGGGATTGAACTCAGGGTCCTGCCAGTGCCTATAACTGAGTGCAGGCCACTCTCGGCCTCCGAGAGAGACCTTATCGCATTATTTGCCGTTCCCGTGAGTGTTCCATGGGAAATCCACTAGAGCTTTTCTAGTTTCTTAATAAAATGTGTTACTAATTTGTCTTAGAGATTATATTTACTAGCCATAAAACTTTAGTACTCTTGGGAGTATTTGCCTGGTTTTTTGAGTTAAATAAGAGCTTGACAAATTGTAGGGACTCAAATGTTGATCATTATTATTGTTATTATTCTTATCATTCATATGCCACACAATTATAAATAGGATAATTCATAAACATGCCAGCAGAAATTCATTCAGAATTCCTCATTTATAGAATGTAAATTCTATCTAACTGAAAGATTTTTTAAAATTCTATTTATTTATTTATTTATCTATCTATTTATTAGTTTCTCTCTTTATTAAGTCTACCCCCAGCCAGGGGAAGAGGAAAGACTCTGATTATTATTATTACTTTTTAAAAATTTTTTATTTTTACCAAGAACATGTATTGGTACATTGTATACATAATGATCATAATCAACATGGTTATTTTGTACCTGTACA
>PVJO010030808.1:0-15061 GCA_004026905.1 Hystrix cristata | reverse complement strand
GGACATCTAGACACAAACCATAACACTAGCCTAGGCAAAATAGTGAGACCTCATCTTAAAATAAATAAATACATGAGACTCATGTGTGCACAATACAAACCATATTAACCAGGATAGCAAGGCTGAAAATACTGGCCTCCACTATCCTCTAAACTTTAGAAAAACAAATCGCTCCTTTAATTTCCCTCTGCCTCTCCCACGGATGCATCCTGGAAACAGGCTCTGGACAGTGGCGGCAGCAGCTCCTGGTAACTGAAGTCCTCTGGGCCAGAAAGGAGAGAGGTGGTCAGTGCCATGGACTTGGATGGTACCCAAATAGCTATTATCATTCAGACCACGATTTTTGGCCCAATTCTCAGGAATGAGCTGCTTTCCAAGATAGAAATCTGTTTGGCAGAAAAGAAATGTTTGTTTTGAAATGAAATCCATTTGGTTAGTAATTATCCACCCAGTTTTAGGTTGCTTTCCTCAACTCTGTAAATAAAGTTTTTTTGCATTGCCTCTTCCTCCAGCAATTGATTAAAAATCAGGCTACCTTTTGAGGAACAGGTCCACAGACTATATCCCTATCCAGGTTTCCTTGTTTAGTAGTAGATACACCTGATATTCTCTATTTTCCTTCCTGAATTAACTAGGTGGTGCAGCATGCAGGGAGCATGGAAGGAACTACTCATCCGGAGTTGAAGAGATTCAACATGGGTCGCTAAGGTGCTATATGTTGGCTTAATTTGAAAAGAAACTACACTCAGGCCAACATATATTAGAAGTCAGGTTGTCTATCTGGGTAATTGGATTTTCACGAATCCTAAACTGCCCATTAGAACATTTTCTGTTATACAGTCGAAGCGGCAAGTTACACAAGGGCACTTTTGGTTAAATAAAGAAGCTAATCTACTTATGAATCTGCAGTACCTTTTATGTGAAAACAAAATGTTGGGCTACTCTGAGAAACCATACTGACAATTATTTTTTTCTCTATATCATCTAAGTGCCTTTTCTTCACAATATTTCTTTACCCTTTAATAAAATTTTGTTAAATGTTAAGAACTGTCAAGAGTGGGAGGAAGGCAGGGAAGTAAGTTTGAAAATGAATTTTACTGATAAAATCAGTTTTTTCAGGTGCTATCAACTTGAAATAAATAGAGCTCTTATGCCGCCTACACAACCTTCTTACTTATGAGAGGGTTCTTCCCTTTCTTCCTTTTAAATCTCAGTAGACCATTCTGCTTTCTGAGGAGATACATCAAGTTTCAATCAAATTATATAAAAATCCAACTAAATAAAATCTGTTACAGGTCAACCACAGTAATAGGGTGGAAAGCCTACGAATGATGCTGTTATTTAATCTTATGATTTCTCTAAACCTTCACATCATTTGGCATTTCTCTGGGTTGTATAATTTAATAATGAAAAGGAAAGAAGATTGTGAAATCTACCTTTTTCTTTCTCTCTCCCTCCCTCTTTCTCTCTGATCTACAGCTTGAAAATCTCTTTCAATTTCTTCCCTTCAATTAATGAAATAGTTTCCCAGCCCACTCCCATCCTGCCTGGAGACACTATTGCCATGGTTACTTGGATACCTGTTCTCGAAGAATATATGTAATAGCAACTCGGCAATTTAAATGTCTCAGTGTGTTGCACTTAGGAGCAGTAATGAGACCATTATGAAACTACTTGTAGTGAAAATACCACTAATGTTCCAGTCTGAGATTAAAACTTTAATTTGTATTCATTTACTCATTTAAAGGGGGATAAGAAAGCTAGTGTCTGTAGCTAAGTGGTAAGTCACTGACATAAAATGTCATTCACTTGAGACAAGGCATTGTGGCTGCCTCTCCTTGAACACATGTCGAGGTAGTAAGAATAGACAGAATCACTCACCGACCCAAAGGAAGGTTAACAGTAAAAGGCCAGCGTGAAGAATGGTTTATTTGGGGAGCAAGTGTTCCTCAGTAGTGAATTCATGGGAGGGCCAATGAAAAAGAGATACCTGGAGGTATTGTCTTCATCTGAAAACTTTGCATGTTTCTGTAAGCTTGATTTGGAACCACCCATTGGTCCTTAAAAATTTTCTCTAGAGAATCTTCCTTTGGAGCTCATGCTGTTTGCAATTTGTTTAACTTGTGCTTCTCTAAACTAGAGGCCTTAATTTCAAGCCCAGTATAAAGAGTTGAGAGATGATTTGAAAGCAACTTGAACAACTGATAATTAAAAGACCCAAGTTGGCCAATAGTGCTCTCTAAGCAAATTAGAAAGGATTCAAGACTAAGCCTATATTGTCATTTATTTCCTACAACAGTATAATCTATGTGAAGTGGAGAGAAAGGGGATAGTTCTAGCAAGAATACTGAGAAATTCAATTAACTATGGGTACTGAAGCTAAAAGTACTGTTTTTTACCAGGTGCTCGACATTGTTTCCCTGATTGCTTTTTAAACATGCATTTTTCTGTGAATTAGTACAGGACCTTTTATTGACTAAACCTGATCCCTCAGAAAGGCGAATAGGAAACACTAAATTTCCTCATTCACATTCCCACATAATGCAATTTTTTTGAATGAATTAAAAATAAAGACATTAAACTGCACTCTAACAGACTCCCTAGGTATAATTTTACACAACGCACCTAAAAAGTTCTGGGTAGATCTGTCTGTTAAAATGTCACGTGCAAGGCCCTGGGTTCAATTCCTAGCACCAAAAATAAATATAAAAACTTAAAAATAAAATTATAAAAATACTAGACACAATTAGGGATTCCTGTTAATTACCTAAGAATAAAAAAGAGCAACGGTTTAGAATTATTAAAAGAGAAAATATTTATAAAGTTTTAAAGTTATGTGTCTTACTAATTACTTATAACCCACAGGACAAAGTGAGTGGGAGAAACTAGACCTCTCGTGCATAGTTTGTGGGAGTAAAATCAATACATGCTTTCTGGGGAAAAGTTTGACTATGTATAAAATGAATATTTTCCTTCTATCCAAACATCTAATTTATAGCCATTTATCCTTCACAGAAGAGAGAGACGGTATCACAGCACCATTTATTACCATTTCCAAGAAACTGTGGGCTTCTTGAACCGCCTCTGTCTTTGAACTTGATTTATTTCTGGTGGTAAAGAAAAAAAAAATTTGGTTTGAGAAGTATTTAAAAAGGTATTCACCACATTGTTAACATGGCAATTTTAGAAAAATCTGGATAATTTTTCACTTCTTCTTTATACTTCTCTTCATAATTTTACTTTTTTTACAACAAGCAAGTATTCGAGCTATAATCTGGTGCAAAACTAATACAGCTGTTAGGGGTTGAATTATGTCCCCAGAAAGATATGTTGAAGGCCTGACTCACAGTATCTCAGAATGGGACCTCAATCAAAAGTAGAATTTCCGCGGATGCAATCAAGCTGAACTGAGGTCTCACTGAATCGGGCGTGTTCTAATCCAATACGACTGGTGTCTTTAGAAGAGGGACACAACAGAAGATGTCGGCCATGTGACCTCAAAGGCAGAGCCTAGAGTGATGCATCTATAAACCAAAGATTGCTAGCAAACATTTGAAGTTGAGAGAAACCAGGAGGAATTCTCCTCTCTGTGTTTCAGAAGAAGCACAGCCCTGCTGAAGGCTTGAATTTGGACTCTTAGCTTCCAGAACGCAGACAGAATAAATTCTGTTGTTTAAGTCTCCCTGCCCTACACCTTCCCCAAGTTTCTAGTACTTTGTTATAGCAGTCCTGGGAAGCTAACATAAAAGCTATTTTAATTTTGAGAGGAAATTCAATTTGCCATGTAAATACAGTCAGAAGATTTGCCATCCTACCATGCCACGCATGGAATAGCAAGTCTTCCTATAAACTGTTCTCCATCTAGTATAATTATCTGGAAATGAATGAATGGTACATGGAAAAACGAATTGGAAAGATCCTACTTCTTAGTTTCTCTGCAGATGACACAAATTTCAAAGTGGTTCTGACCACACTCCCAAGCAACAGAAGCATCGTTTTCCAAGGCCCTCAGAACACTCCTCCCAGTGTGAATCGTCACAAATATCCTGAGACATCCAGAGATCTGTCTCACTGATGGACTGCTTTAAAGAATTTCAGGCCTGTTTGTCATCATTTTTATTTTTTTCCCCTCAACCATATTAAATATGACTGTAACAATGAGCTGAAAAGAAAATTAGGTCCCAAGCGTTTTGGCATCTTTTCAGTATCGAAGGTCAACCACATAGCAGTGAGCCAGAATGCATTGTGAACAGACATATGGCATTTGTTCGGGAGGGGAATGGATGGGAGGAAGAGTGTCCTGTATTCCAGCTGCCTTCTGCAGTCAGTCTGGATTTTTGTAAAATCTTACTGCATTTTATGTAGCTTCATAATCATTTTCTAAATGCCCGTGATAATCTTAAGAAGGAAGACCACGAGACTCCAAGAACCTCAGGACATCTGACTGTGTTAGGTCCTCAGCAAAGAGAAATGGAAGATCTGATTGCATTAGGAGTGAACAAATACGTCAGGTCAGGACTAGGGTCTAAACTCTGGGGCAAAGGAGCACAAGGTACACTTTTAAGGGCGGGCTGCACTTTATGGCAAATACAGTACTGGGCTGAAGTCACTCATTTTTAGAGTAACTGTACTCTGCTGCTATTTTCATAAAATTACTATACCTTTATGAATGTCTGTATGATAGAGAATCCACATGAGTGCAGATGGCTCCACATGCACATACAGCACCTGTAAGTTCCTAGGGTGATCAGGCAGGTCACCTAAGGAACAAGGATTAGTCAAGAACTTGGGCAGTTTCAAATGACAGAAACCGAACTTTAGCAGTCTTATACCAAAAAAAAGGGAAATGTTTTGTTAGGACGTCAAGGGCTGGAAGTGGCATCCATTCTCTAAGGACGCATTAAATGTGTCTGTCTGTCACAGCGCTCCTTCTAAGTGCTCTTCTTCTTGAGCAGTAACCTTATCTACCAGCTACAAATGGGCTGCTCCAGTCCTGCTCATGCACATGATGTAGAAAACTCTCTGACTGGTGGATTTGGACTAGGCGTCCACACTTGAGCCAAGCGTCCTGGCCACACAGATGAGGTACTCTGACCAGCCAGTCCTTGATCTGCAACCAGAAGTGTGGGGCACTGAAACTGGCAACACTTTGAAAACAACCTGGCATGGAAGGTGTATCCCTGTGGAGTGCTGGTATCCGGAGCGAGAGGAAGGTAATGCAAACAATGCAAACAGTAGGTGCCTGCTAAAATGCCCTGCACCTCACATGCTAACCCATCTCTCTTTGACCCAGATTTCTTCGTTTGAAATGTTTGTTTTACTTTTTCAGGTTATAACTGTCATACATCACACATAAGATAGATATACCTAGAGAGACACTATGTAGATATTCAAAGATTACGAGTGGCCTAAACCTTCCAGAACTGACAAAAAGCAGTAACATGGCTAATTCTATAAATAAGTAAATAACTGATTGCAAAACAAATCTTTTATATGAACTGAGCTTTAAGCTAAGGAAATATTGGATATATAATGTTGAAAAGCATAAACACAAATTATTTTTTCTCAGTTTTTATTTTTTATTAGTACATATATGCAGTACATAATGATTACGTTCCTTGTGAGGAGTTGATACATCCACATAAAACAACTCAATTCTTTTTCCACCCCCTTTCTTTCCTCACCTCTCCCCCTTGCTCCATCTCTCGGTCCTCTTCCCATGTGAAAAGATCTAGCTCTCTACTTCCTATCGTCTATCTTTCATTTTGCCCTTTATTTTGTGTTTCTCATGTTAGAGAAACTCTAGAACACTTCAGCCTGTATGTCTGATTTATTTCACTTAACATTACGGTCTCAAGGTGCATCCATTTTCCCACAAATGACTCAAGTTCATCCTCCTTTATGGCAGAGGAGTACTCCGCTGTGTGTAAACACCACATTTTCTTTATCCACTCATCTGCTGATGGACATATAGCCATGTCCAAGACTTAGCTATTAGGAATTGTGCTACTATAAACACAGGTGTACATCGTGGGTTGTTTTTTTAAAAATCAAGCTGTAAATAAATGTGAAGGTAGATTTAAAAATATATCAGAAAGGCAACTCATTTACTTGGGGATAAAATACACAACCACAGTGCATAGTTACAATCTTTCCTGTTCGTGCAGAAATTCTGTGATTGGCCATTCAAATTTAAATGTCTCCTATATAAAATGGACAGACAAGTTCACTTCATAAATAAATATAGTCAAAAAATGTAACACTTTATCTTTAAAGCAGGGTCTTGATCCCAACAATATATCTTTTAGGAAATGACATAATTTATGAAGAACTATAAATAACTTGAAAAGAACTGAATTTGTAGCAATGTGGCGCTGAGACAGATTTGGAGGATTTACCATTTTGGACGGTGAAAACTGAGTCTCGACTATGACCCTGACCATTGCCCTCCCTCCCACTTGTAGGATCTGGAACTTGCCTTACATGTGCTCAGGATCTCATCCTTTTCCTCCGGCAAAGATTACATCATAAAGTTCTAGTTCTCAGGCCCTCTGGCATACTTGTGCCCTGAGGTATTACTTACTGTAGGTATTAACTTTTGAGGAAAAATCCAGGTGATGAAAGTGTATTTCCAATTGAGAATCAAATAAACTTTCCCGCATCCTTTTAACCAGGGCCTCGCTTGGAACCTGCGGGAGTCTGGCCAGGCTTAGCGCAAAACAACAAAGGACACAGACCCTTTCTCCATAGAAAATGATGCGTCTAAGTCAAGGTGGTTAATTTTCCATTACCCACACGCGTATTATTACTCCAAGGTCTAAATCTAACCAATATTCAGTTTTCCAGTATTTGAAAAATTAGAGCATAAAGAAAATCAACTTAAGTCCCTCATGTAAACACCTTTTATTAACATTTGATACATATGTTCTTGGTAAAAAATAAAAAAAATTTAAAAAATTTAAAAAAAGATTTCATTACTTCATGAATAGGAAATATAAATATATTTTCATTCACAGCAGAAATTTTGTCTTGTAACATACATATCATTACCTGATTTTTAAATAATTTTAAGTATTTTTCTCTATTATCATTTTTAATCTATTATATAACTCTAAGACAACATACATGATGATATTTTAGTGTATTTCTTCCTCGTTTTTTGCAACTGCCTGTTAAACAGTCCCGTGATGACATCCTTAGAGACCTTTATACTTATTTCCTTGGGTTTAATTACAAGAGGTACAATCGCTAAGTCCAGGTCTTTCAGGTTTAGATTGCTAGGCAAATTTGCCACCAGGAAAAGTGTAAGAGCTCTCATTGTCTCTCACCAGAGTCTCACTACTTCTTAGAATTTCTGACTATTCAGGGTGAGGAGTGGTATCTGTGTATTTTTCTCTTTTAAAATACTTTTTTTTGTATCCAATCTATCTGAAACCAGATTGCACCTTGCCATAGATGGTGACTTTATATTGTATTACAGTTTTATTTATAGGATCTTTTTCTAAATAGTATATAAAGCAACAGTAGACTCTATGATGAGTGGCGTCTTAGATTCAGTGAAATATGGTATCTCAGTCTAAGTCATTTGAAGGGTAGGCCCAGCTTTCCTCGCCACCCGCCAAGCTTCTGGGACCGGTTGCTTTTGCTAACTTCTTGCAGCAAGCTTAGCATATGCAAATTTGATTCAACTTTAATTCAAGTCTCTCTGCATATGGCTGGGGGAATACAAAGACGAACAGGACAGTGCTGTGAAAAACTTAATTAGGAAGGTCAATGCATTAAAAACCACGTAATGAATTTTACCACGAAACCTTTGTGGAATACCTCAGAATATAAATAAAGAATAACATTATCTCCACAGAAGCCAAACAGATACAAATTTTAGGTCATCTGTTCCATGTTTCCTTTACTGTCCTGGACACCCGAGAGGTGTGCTGAGCTACTAGCAGCTCATGGATGACTGCCTCTTCACCAAGCCTCCATGAAGATGTCATTGCTGCTCTCTGGGGCTGGGAGGAGGTCCTCTTTCCTTGTGTTTGACACACCACCAACTCCTGCTCAGCTTTCAAAAGCCCCCTTGGGGGTCCAACCTCAGTACAGGTGTGCTACAGTGCTCACCGGAGAAGCCAAGTCCAGACTCAGGGGTGAAAAGAAAAATTAGCCAACATGCTTCTCTTTGGGGCACAGAGAGAGCTTTTTGCTTTGTGAGCGCCCTCCTACTATCTGTAGAGAAAGCTTGTGTTTTGTTTGAACCTAGTGACATAAAAAAAAAAATCAGAAAGCCTATAAGACACCCCCCCCAGTTTGGTTTTTTTTTTTCCCCCCTAGTACTGAGAATTGGACTCAGGGCTTTTGCACTGAAATACATCCACATCCTTTTTCTGTTTGTTTGTTTGCTTGTTTATAGGAAGACAGGATCTTCTGTTTGTTTGTTTGTTTATAGGAAGATAGGATCTTCCTATATTCCGAAATTGCCCAGTCTGGGCTCGAATTGTGATCATCCTGCCTCACTCTCCCAGACTGATCAGATAAGAAATGTCTATGGTTGGTTCTTTGTTTTTGTTTTACTGCTTACAAGAATTTTTAAGGATGATAACAAAAAGAGATAATATCTTACGTATTAGAAACTTTCATGTGGCCACTGGTGGTGTTAGAGCTCTCTAAGGCAACAGAATCAATAGAAAACACACCCATAATCATGCAAGGGATTTATTAGACAGGCCTACAGGATTAAAGGCAGGATGTCCACAATGGCCATCTGCACTCTAGAGAGCCAGAAGATCCAGGAGATGCTCAGCAGAAAAAGATGGACAGCACAGAACGAGAGCTGTCAAGGATGCAATACCAGTCTAAAGCTGAAGGGCTGCGAGCTCACTGGAGAGTCGCCAGTGTGAGTCAGTGTTGGAAGGCTGAAGAAGCTGGATGCCTATGTTCAAAGTAGATGGCAGCAAAGAATGCACCCATTGAAGAAGACTGGAGCTTTTCAAAAACAGGCACAGTTCCTTCTTGTTTTTCTTTTTTATTCCATCCAGCCTACCAGCCTATTGGTTGGTTCCACTGACAACCAGAACGGGTCATCCCCTCTCAGTTTGCTGCCCTACATGTCAACCATGCACAGATGCCCCCAGAACAACACTACTAATCTGCAAGGCATTGCTTATTCCAGTCATATTGACAGATCACAGTGAATAGTCACATGAGTTTATCCCATTTTCTTCCTATGTCCATTTGGGGAAATAGCGTAGTAATTTGGGTATCTTACGAGACAGCACGAATGACCAAAATAATGAGTGTAAAAATTAATGGCCGCAATGCCTAAGATGATATTTTCTCAAGTGACTCTACTGTTCGTACTGGAAAATATTTGCTATCTTGGAACAAAGAATAGGACCAAACTCTCATAAAGGATAAGTACCTGAGACTTACCAGGGAGGCACCCTGCCCCCAAATGCCAGCACATCTAATCTTTCTGATGCCTGAGCTGATAGCAATAGAGCTTATTTTCTCTGAGGAATGATTCTTTGTTGAAATGTGATTGTATTTAGCGGTAGTAAAAGGTACAGCTATAGCTCCCATTTATTGAATACTTCAATATGCCAAGTACAAACATTTTCATCATTTAATTTTCTAAGCAATCCTACAAAGTAGGTATATCTCAATATACAGATAAGAAAAATGAGGCTTAGAAGTGAAGTAAATTGCTGGAAACCTTCAGAATTGGTAATCAAACCCAGCTCTTTCTGATTCTGTGCAGACCTCAGAAATCAGGCCTTGAATAGCCTGGCTCCAAAACTTGTTCCCTCCTCTAGCTGTGTTTTCTTCCACCCTCTTCCAAACTTTGCACTGAATACATCCAGACTTCCTTTAGTCACTCCAACAAGCCATAAAAATTTTTGTTTCTTTTTCCCCTTTCGCTTTCCAGCCTCCTTTACCTGGCTCACACTTTCAGGGTTCAGCTAAAATTTCACTTCCTTGAGGAGCTGATTCCAGTGACAGCTCATCACCAACCCCAAGTGTTGGTGGACGGCTCCCACCAAGGGCTTCCAGAGCAACTCGGTCTTCCCTGTGTTAGAAAGGATTGCACAGCACACTTGTCTGCATCACTCATTCAATGATGCCTTAGTCCTTTCACGCTGCTGTAATAAAATGCCGTACACTGGGTACCTTATAAGCATCAGGAAACTATTTCTCAGTTTAGAGGTTATAAAGTCTAAAATCAAGGCGCTGGCAGGTCTGGTGTCTGTTGAGAGCCTGCTTCGTGGATCACAGATAGTGTCCTCTGGCTGTGTACTCACATCATGGCGAGGGACGAGAATCACTCTGGACCCTCTTTTACAGGGATAGTAATTCCATTTATGAGAGAAAAATCCTTCCAAAGGCTCCAGCTCTTAATACCATCATATCGGGGCTTAGGATTTTAACATACAAAATATAGGGGAAGAGAGAGAGAGACTAAGTACTTAGGTCTTTGTCAGATTTACTGTTGTATCTCCAGTGCCTGGCAACTGGGAGGAATTCAGTATACAGTAGTGGGATGAACAAATTAACGCATAAATGAACCAATCGCAACTTGAGTAGGAAAGCTTCAGGTAGGAGACCAATGATTTTCCAGCTTTCTTTCCTTACAAATGGCAAGTCTCACCTTCTCCATAATTCTACATTCCGGCTATCCCTTCCTAGTCACAGACGTGATGAATTGGACATCTGGAAGGATGTGCTATATGTTGTTGGCAAAAATAGTCCTGGCTCACCTCAACAACACCTTTCACTCTTAAAAATGTTTGCTCTGATTTCTTTTTTAACTTTGATGAAACAGGATCCAAACCTCAAATATTTAGTTTTAAAATATGAGCTAGAGTTGCACCTAAAAAATTGCACATACATACTTTGAGGCCAAAGTCTCCTCCAGACACCCCCCCCTACACACACACACACACACACACACACACACACACACACGGAGTTTTATTTTCACCTGTGAGAAATTACCTCATAACTTCAGGGCACTTTAGAGTCTCTGTTTGTCATAATAAGCCACGGCCTTTTACATGTGTTTCATTTTGCTTCTATTTGGATTCTTGTTAATCTGCTTGAAGTGGAAATTTCAGAACAAAGCAAAGTGGTCATTAATAGTATCACAAGTATGGTTGATAATAGGTTTTATTTTTGTTCTTTTGTTTTTCCTTAAGAATCTAGCCAAAATACTTATCAGATAGAAAATAGGGGGTCCCAAATAATCATTAAAAAATCTTTTGATTTTTAAAAGAAATAATTAAGGTGTAGCTGTAACCTGTTTCCTAATAACAGGATTGGGTTCCCTGGATACAGACTTTGTGCCATGCTACTTAGCCAAAGAGCAACTTGGGCATCTATCCAGGGTACTCCTCAAGGATCTAATATGTTAATTGAAAAAAAAAAAAAACCTTGGGAAATAACTTTACAAGCAAACAATTCATCAATTAGAAACATATGGAATTATTTCCCAATCTTTTAACTTGAAATCTCAACTGCTGAAGCAACAGATATTTTCCTAAATCATAATTTCTCAAAGCACACACAGAATTAGTTAGAATTCCAAGGTAGAAATCAACCAACTCTAATTCAAACAGCATACAATATAATTCCCATGTGGAAATTTCAGCACGCTTAATGTTTTTAGAGGTAAAGAAACAGTGTCCTAAGCTACCCTTCTAGATTGTCAAGCCCTCTTTTATCCTGCTACAGCTGTAACATCCCTGACGAATGTAGCTTTTTCTGCCTGTTGTCGTTCTCAAGGGATCCTTGGGATATACCTCAGCATGAAGCAACTCCTGACACACTCTAGGTGGCTTTGTTTTCCTTTTCTTGCTGCTCTATGGCCTTGTTCATCATGATCACAAATGGGGTGTACATAAAAAAGGAAGGCAGGATTTAAGCACTGGACCGCTAGACATTTTTTGTCTCTTTATGGCATCTATTGTCCAAATATTTGATAATTTTAGGTAATTCAATTTATCCCTTCAAATCAGGATAGAAAGCTGAAGGTCGGGCTGATAACTTGATAGGCTCTAGAACACAAAAGGACTTGAATTTGAGAATCCCAATTCCCTGGGGATATCATGAAATAGTGTAAGGGGTAAAAGGACAGGAGAGACGTGATGAGAATAGTTACTGAATGAAAGGTTGAGCCAGTCCAAATGATTTAGCACAAACATACTGAGGAGGATTCGAGGAGTATGAGACTCTCCTGGTACCTGCAGAAGGACAGGAAATATTCCACATGGCTGCTAATGAGCCGACCTGGATGAGCTGCCAGAGGGTGGAGAAAAGTGTTTGGATTAATTCAGTCAGGCGCACGCTTACATACATATCCATGCATGCATTTACACACATGGTCTCTTCTAAATTTAATCTAAATCAATGACTTAAGGAGCTAACTTCTTTACTACACAGTCTTTAAGATAATTAAGATACAATTCTCATTTATGTCAGCTTCATTATTTATGATATTAGGAAGACCAGGCTAAAGTGGGGGTATTTAAAACCCATAGAGAATTCTCCAGTCTCACTTCAGACAATTTCAATTCTTTCTACCACACACCTGAGCTTTGCCCACATCTACCAATGAAAAGCTAAAAGTAGCTTGAATTTTTTCCTCTCAGCTTCTTGCCTACCATCTGCTAGTGCTGCTAAGAACAATTAAATCCCCCTCCCCCACCTAAAACAAGAATTTGAGAATGAAAGAGGATGACACTCAAATAAATCCCTGTTTAAAACAAACAAACAAACAAACAAAAACCTTTACATTGGAATTGTCATCACAGGTTACTTTGGAGTGAGTTTAGGTCAGCCCATTTAGAAAGGAGAGATTCTTGAGAAAGGGTACATTTCTGGACAGTTCCCAGGAGGCCTGTTGTACGTTCATAAGGAATTTTGTCTCTAAGCCGCAGGAAAGTCAGCAACCTTCTGAACTCCATTTTTCATTGTGTAGCAGAAGAATAACAAACAGCTTGGTTCTGCATTCAGACATTAAGATAGGAAACAAAAGCACGCACATGTGAAACATCTCCATCCCGTTGTCATTTGCCAGTGTATTACTGCAGAAGGGTCTGGTTTGGGTTTCAGAGATATCACTTTCTCCTTTCTACTGGAGTCATTGAGAAGAGCACTAAAAAATGATCCTGGCACAACAGGCAGCAGAATTTTCAGGCTACTCTGGCAAGGTCAAATGAATTCCAGTGAGAATACATTCCCTGGGCACACTGAAGAGAGTTTGATGCTTATGTCTAGGAAAGGACTTAATTATGGTACAGTGATTGGTTGAGGTTGCTGACTTTCCTACAGCTTAGAGACAAAAATTATAGCATGTAGCATTTGATGAGATTTTACATCAATGTTTACTTACACCCAAAATGTTACAAAAGAAGAAGATGGGTGTATAAATAAATAAAAAGTAAATTTTAGGCTAATGTATCAAATAGGCTTCAACAAGAATGAGAACCTCAAAGATCAGGGGAAACCACAATGTCAACAAGACACATGCGTAGGCCCTTTTTTCTGAATTTTTAATTCTTATCCTCTGAGTTGATGACTCATGTCCACTTTAACACCACTTCTTTTTGTGGGTAGTCGCAGCAACTATCAACTCCTTGGCCTGAAAACCCTATTCAAACAAGCTGGCCAATTCTGTCTGAATCTCAGATCTGTGATGATTTCATCTTTCTTCCTCTCCCGACCAGTGGGTCATTCCCAGAATTCTGCAGGTAAAGCACAAGGAGCGTTAGGATTATCTAAAGCCATAAAGATGCTATTCCTCTCTTGTTCTCCCCATGACCGGCCACACAGACTTTTCCTCTGATCCTGAACAAGCTCGTTTCCCCTCTAGGCCTCTGTCCGTGTTCCTCTGTTCCTCCCCAGACCCTCACTTGCTGGCTCCACACTGTTCTGCCTTCAGTGCAAGCATCATCTCTGAGATCCTTCCAGACTACCCAGTGTAAAGCCATCTTTGTTCCTCTCATTCTAGTATGTAACCCTGATTTATTTTCTTCAATATAGTGTCACCAATCAGAAAATGTTTATCTAATAGTTTGTTTCTGTTCCATCTCCTGCATATACAAGGTAAGTTCCATGAGACCAGGTATCAATTTCTATGCTGAATGCCCAGCATCTAGGCTAATTCCTGACAGATTAAAAGTGTTCAGATTATTATTTGATTTAAAAAGTTGTGAGAGTGCTTAACTACATATTATCGATCTCATTTAATCCTAACACAGAGCTGTAGTATAGACACCATCCCTATTTTATACATGAAAGAAATAATTCTCAGAGTTATGAAATAATTCTTGTAAATGGCAAAACCAAGATGTGAGCCACGTAGATAATCTATTTCCAGAGCCCACACTCACAAATGCCATTCATTTTCTTCATACATTGCAATATAAAAAGGCTTTTTAAAAGTCTGAGCTTGTGTTGAAATTTAAAAAAAAAAAACTGAACTCATTACCTGCCTACAAGGCTTTTTAGCAAGTTATTAGAACTTTTAATATGATAATGTACCCCATGACCCACCAAGATGAGGATATAATTTTCACCAAAGCTACAAGTAGTGAAACCTGTTTTAATAATCCTATGAGAGAATGAACTCAGGAGAACGCTCACTGGACAGCCACCACGGGAAGAAGCCATCAATTTCTGAGTTATTTTCAAAGTAGAACCCACAGGCTTTCCTGATGTTGTGAGAGAAAATGAGAAAAATGCAAAATGACTCCAAGGTTTTTGCTCTGAGCACCTGGGAGAGAAAACATAGTATCAATCAAGACAGTGAGCATCTATGGTTAGAAGAGACCCCAAGTGGAAAATCAGTTCCATTCGTGTATGGTGACTTAAAAACATGCTCAAAATTTCCAAGTAGATATAATATGTAGAGCTGCAGTTTGGGGAAGAAGTTTTGCCAAAAAATATAAATCTAGGAAGGACCAATAAGTGGGTGAGATTTTAAAATCATGAAAATGGATGGAATTAGCAAGGGAATGAGTAGAGTTCCATAAGAAAAACTGAATCAAAGAAGCTGAGCCTGATGCCC
>PVJO010030807.1:0-14996 GCA_004026905.1 Hystrix cristata | reverse complement strand
GATTCTAGTGGCTGGGTCACCTCCTCATTGTCCAGAACGACTGCTTCAACCTCTTCTACTCTTTGCAGAATGATGTCGCTTCCTCAGAGACCTCAGGCACAAACTTCAACTGTCTGGCTCCTCTTGGTTGTCTTTTCACATGTATGTCCATTTTTACCTTTCCCTGCTCACCACAATGGAGGCTGATCCCTCTGCCAGTGCAAGGATCGCCCACCACGTATGGCAGACATCTGTTTTCTGCCACCCTGTCTTCAGGGATCTTACTCCATCAATTATACCTCTTCTATCCTATTTTCCAATCTCTTTTTATTCTTTTCCTAGCATAAGCATTTTTTCTGTTGTCATTTTTAAAAAAGCTATATCATTTCTTCAAACTTTTGAAAACATTGCACCTTTCATCTACGGCTCACATTACCTTTCTGTGATGTGGCCTCTGCACCCATTTGTCCCCTGACCCTGTTCTGGGGAGAATGAGTAGAAGAAGCCAGTTCAACACAACAGTGAGTAAAATTTGAGCTCTTCATCACAATTTACCTGGTAGTTTCTAAGAATATATGTGTTTTCAGCCTCTTCACACTGACTCAGAAGATCGTCAGGTAGGACTGGAAATCTCCTAGGCTCCTTCCCTGACAGCTCACCAGGTTCCCAGAAACTCCAGTGGGGCGGGTCCTTACAGCCTCCTGCTCTATATCAAGGTTCACCAGAGGGACGGAGATATGTGATTTACTAGGCAGGTTTACAGTGGCCACATGCGGAATCGGGAGTAGAAGAGTGCAAAATGGCTGTCTGTAACTGGAGAGCCAGAGGATTCAGTGAAAAGTTGAAGGCCTGGAGCTCACTGCAGAGCTCACTGAAAGGCGGTGTCAGAAAGCTGAAGGTCTGTGTTAGAAGGTTGGAGAGTCTGGGCTGGAAGCCTGAAGGAACTCGAGATAAATGTCCAAACTCTGCTGCAGACCGGAGTTCCTCTGAAGAAAAGGGCAGACTTCCTTTTTTCCTTTCTTACTCCATCCAGGCTGTCAGCCTTTTGGTTGGTGCCACCCACATCCAGTTTGCGGCCTATATCTCAGTCATCACTGGACACACTCAGAAGTGTACTCTACTGGCCACTAGGCATGTCTTAATCCATTCAAGTCGATATATCACAATTAGCTATCGCATGCCCCTTCCAGAAGCATGCATTGATCATTCCTTTTCCTTGTCCATTCCAGCCATCCAGTTGGGATTTCCAAGGATCTTAGCTAAGAAACTTAGTCACTCTTTCTCCCTCATGGGAATTCTCTCACCCAGTCTCTTGGAAATCTTCCTTCAATATCGGCAATCTTCCTTCCATCCAGGGCCCATTTATTTCCTTTGTGATTCTTCTCATGCAACGTGGGACAAATTGATGATCCTCAGAAAATCAGTGCAAATAAATATTTCTTTAAAAGTGCTTCATGGTCAGTAAAATTTGGATGGTGCACTGTACTAGATTTACTTCTTGAAGAATATCAACACATATTAAAATCGTAGTGATGCCCTACAGCAATGACGTTTTCTGGACCCAGTGATTGCCCATGCATTTATTCACTCAAGTGCCATTTATGAGTGTGCCAGGCTGTGTGCTGAGTGTAGGGGATAAAGAGATGAATAAGCCCTTTCCTCATGTAGTTTATGGGCTCATGGGGAAAGTGAGATAGTACAGAGAGTTTATAGTTTAGGATAAATAGGTACAGGCCCAGGATATGACCAGGAACACATCAAGGGACAGATACGCTTGGGTATGTGTACACACACACACACACACACACACACACACACAGAGGCTGGTGTGTAAGTCCAGAGTACACTGTTCCTTCACTTACAGAACAAGAATACAGCATGATTACTTAAAGACGTAAGGGGTCTATTCTACTATGGTGATGTGTTACTTAAAATGGAGACAAACCATGAGAAGAGCATTGTCAAGCTAGTTTATCATTGTGGGGATGTCAGAGTGTACTTCAGGTGGTGGGATGTCCCTGGAAAGTAGGGTTTTTTTTTTTAAAGCTCTGTATAACCATGTGGGATCACTGCTTTGCCCCACAGACACCCCCATGGCGCTCCACCACTGACTGAAATGTTGTTATGAGGCACATGATTATTATAACAGACCAGCACAACCTGGTATTTGCCAGAAATATGAAAATCTTATTTAGAGTTTATAACTGGATTACATAGCTACATCAGCACACTAAACAAAAGAAATTATCTTTTTGTTTAGAGTGCATCTAAAATAGCCAGTAGGAGTATCCCACTACTGTTTTATACATTTTAGACTAGAAGAAACTCAGGTAGCAAACTCTAATGAGTAAAATGATATGGAAAAATCTAAATATGCAAGCTGGGTTTGTAATAGTCTTTTTATAAGTTTCACTAAAAGTTTTAAAAGTTTAAAAGAGCAGAGGAAGAGCTGGGCCTAGTGGTGCATACCTGTAATCCCAGCAATCCGGGAGGCTGAGGCAGGAGGAACGTAAGTTTGAGTCCAGCTTAGGTGACTTAGTGAGACCCTACCTCAAATTTCACAAAGATTTTGGGGTGGGGATATAGCTTAGTGTTTAGGTCCTAGGTTCACTCCCCGGTACCGTAGAAAGGAGGGAGTGGGAAATTTTGTTATTTTGTGGCACCAACTTTTAGAATCATCTATTTGGCAATAACACTAGAGTTTAAAAAAGGCTACGATGTGAATGATGCCCCCTGAAGTTGCATAATACACTTAGAATAAACTTACGTACAACCAAATATGAATAGCTTGTTCTTATTAATGTGATCCCATCGTGCCACATTTTTTTTCACTTACCAGCTTATTAACAACACCCCTCCTATTGTATTGTGATTTATTTAACCAGGCCCCTATTGAAGTCTGTTTAGGTTGCTCCTTTTTTTTTTTTTTTCCTCTTACAAGCAGTGGTGCAATGAGCATCTTTGTAAATTTATCCCTGTGAACTTATGCAGGCAATCTAAAGATAAATTTTCTAGAAGTGAAACATCTGGGTCAAAACTCTGCACATTTTTTCCTTTTGCTAAACTTTGCCAAGTTGCTCTCCAGAATTATTGTACCTATTCACCTTAGGGAGGACTTTTGAGGACAGGGGACTCTGGAGTGGAGAGAAGGAGGCAACAGAGAAGATATGCTTGAAGTTGCATAGGACTGAGAACAATCTTCAGTGAAAAAAATACTCCATGACGCCACAGAACATATTGTAAATACTCTTAGTTAAGAAATTAGTGACTGTTGGGGGTTTATCTCAGTGGTAAAGACCCTGAGTTCGATCCCTAGCACCAAAAAAAAGAAATTAGTGACTGTTCTTTCACCATCCTAGAGAGTGTCTGGTGAACTCTCTTGGGAAGCCTCCTTTGGCTCAGGATCCACTTATTTCCTATGTGATTCTTCTAGAAAACATCACAAATCCATGGCAAGCATCACTGTTAATAAGTATTCCTCTGAAAGTGTGCTGTGGCAGTGAGCCAGGCTCCCAGGCGCCTGATTTCTTCGGAGGGGCTGAGCGGCATCAGGATTCTGTATGCCCGTCCCTGTTGGCACTTGTATGGGGACCTCACAATGGGACATAGAATATGTGACCTTGTAGGGTAAATAGGGCACATGCTTGTATGATGTTCATTCATCCCATAGCAGGAAATTTGATATATTACGGTGTAGAAAATTGTAGTTTTTAAGACAAAATTGTGAGACTTCAAAGGGGGTTTCTTGCTTATGGGAGGTGCTGCTTTGGGCCATGATCCCATAATCTTCTATCATCAGAAGCTCTTTTATGGAAAAATGTAGTCATTGAGACAGATTAAATTCACCTAACACACTCATGGTGTTTGTATCAATCTTTTGCAGCAGTGGGGATTGAACCCAGGGCCTTTGCCCTGAGCTAGATCTCAGCCCATTTTATTTTTTTACTTTGAGACAAGGTCTTGCTAAGTCACTAACTTGCCCAGGCTAGGCTTGAACTTGTGATCCTCTAGCCTCATCCTTCCAGAGTGCTGGGATTAGAGGTGTGCGCCATCATGCCCAGCTGTCCCACATTTTAATTTGAGTGTTTTGCTCATATTGAGAAAGTGGCGCTCTGGGGGAGGGGTGAGTTTGCAGAGTCTGTGCCCTGAGTAATCTTGCTGATAGCAAAAGACTATGTATCAAACCGCTCTTTACCACGCTGCAAATCATTCTATTCACTACAGTCCAGAGAGCACTGGTGAGAGGCAAATGGTCCTCTAGTCCTGTTTCATCTTGTTCTCCTCCTGCAGTCCATCCCATTGGAGCAAGGTCCAGTGCTCCACCCCTGATCCGTGCCGCCACAACAGGAGCGCTTCCTCCTGGACCTCTTGTCTTGTCTTAGTCCAGTTGCTATTGTTGGTAGTAGACTACTCCAAACCCACAAGCATCCTGGACTCACGGAATCTCGGCCAGGCATTCAGTGAGGGTGACTTGTGCCTGTGCTGTGATGTCTGATGCCTCCCTTGGAAAGACCCATATAGCTGTGTGCTGGAATCATTCGTTGACTCCTGTCTCATGGGGTGGATGACTGAAGGGCGGGCTCAGCCTGGGAGTGCTGTGTCAGGCTTCTCCTCCTGGCCGGTGCTTCCACCAGCATAGCTCCTGGGTTCTAAGAAGAGCCTCCTAAGAGAGACCTCAGAGAAGGGCCTTCCAAGGGAACCAGGTGGGAGCTGATTGGCCTTTGTGACTTCACCCCGTACGCATCATTTCTGCTGTCATTTTGGGGCCAAACCGGTGCACATACTCCCCTGTTCAGGAGGTGCAGGTGCAGACACCACATCTTAGTAGGAGGAGGCTTAAAGGATTTGGGAGCAGATTTTTAAACTACCACTCTTGTCCTTCAGCTTCCTGGATCCTTGCTGCTGCTACTGGCAGTGGACCTCTTTGGGAGCTTCCTGCTGGGTGGCATGGAAGAGTAGGATGTGCGGGGTGTCAAGTGAAGGGGGCTTCCCAGTGATTGAAGAATCCTGTGGATACCTTGGAACAGTATGGTGTTCAAGGAGCGTTTGCCTCTGTATTTTCCTAACCTGACCAGCACTCTGTGGCTTCACTTCCCATCCCTCCCTGGGACTCTGGGCCAGCATGTCCCCTCTGCGTAGCAGTCACCGAGTCACTGCCTCTCGGGTGGTTGGTCAGGAAAGGAGGGTGCCATTTCCTTTACTTAGTCTCTACTGAAGTCTCCACAACACCATTAATACCCAGCAGATGTACATAAATCTCAGATTTCACCAAAGCGTTGAGAATACAGTAACTGGAGAATTTCAATGTAGAGAAAAATTACAATGTGCAAAGAAATCCTTTTAGAGTCAGAAAAGAAATATTTTAAGGGTTCTTTGTATGCATGAATCCTTTTGGTGAGTCTAGAGAGGCCTACAAATTGTGTTTTTAAGTGCGTGAACTACAACACTTCAGGTAATGACGAAGGAAATCAATTTTATTTCAGTGCAGTACCAAACTAATAAACAAAACAAATGTGTGATGTAATAATACATGTGCCTCTTCTTTGATGCATTGGGTCATAAGATCTGGCAGTGGGTATGGTAACTGTCATAAATTTGACATACAGTAGTGGTGTAAACAACATTTTGAAATAAGTGCAACAACTGTAACATGGTAGGAAAATACTAGTGGCAGAGTTGTAGGTACTGTTCATGTCATTGGACCTCACACTGTGCATTCATAATTGAGGAAATACTAGATTTAGAAGTTAATGGAAGTATATATTCCCCATCCAAATTTGCATAGCTCTTGAGTGCCACTGTGGGGCTGCCTCTCTGGTGTAGTCCTTAGTCACACTGCTCTGCCTTGGGGCGGTCCTGTCCCGTCACTGCTTGGAGCCAGAACTCCCTTTTTAGGACTTTCACGACAGGTGTCCGTCTCTTTTTAGGAAACCCAGTCTCTCACCTCAGGAGTGTTTTGCCTTCAATTTCATCTCCCACCTACACAATCTGTAGAACCAGCGCACCCCCTCACCAGGCCATGGGAATGAAAATTTGGCAAATATTAAAGTGGTCCGTGCTAAGACTCCCTTTAAATTGGTGTCTGATTGCAGCCCGAGTCCAAGTGAAGAGACTTCTTAGCCAGGCAGGACAATAGTTACTTGATTTCTTTGAGTCTAAGCTTAAAAGCCAAGTTTTGTGGGCAAAGAAAACTTGCAAAATTCAAGGCTAATAGGGAAGATTGGCATCTTGAGTTATTTCTGCAGCGTGAAGAAAGATGCCTCTGACCACCTGACCAGGTTTAATTTTGACCCTGGAGCTAGGAAGAAAGTGGATGTGATACAGGAGACGCAATGGTAACTTCTATCCTTGAAACTTTGGAGGTGAGAAGGACAAAATAAGAGAGAGGTAGGAGAGCTAGAAGGAGTTCTTGCTTCCACCTCTCTGGATTTGGTCCCCAGGAGTTAGCACCAAGGACAGGGCCAATGGGGAGAATTCGGGAGCCCAGTAAACCCAGCACTGCTCAGCACATGGTCTTCTGGTTAGTTAAATGTGTGGCGAGTGGAACAGGGTGGCTTCTCCAAGTCTTATTCAGTTGCTGTGTGGCAGAGACACTGAGTGAAGAGCGGAGTCATCTGCTGCAAGGACACCAAGGTGTCCCCAGAACAGAGGATGGGTGCAGGCTGCTGTACCAGACCTGGACAGAGAGGAAGGCAGAAACCAGGGCTCCTAAAAGCATCTCACAGCCTCAGAGCCTCTACAGTTTACCAGTTCCTGACATCAGTATTGGAGGCCAGCGGGACAGCTGTGACCAGGTGACAGACCAAGTCACCTTAGAGACCATCAGCTATTGGTTGGACGTCCCTAGGATCAGCATGCATGAAGGATGTATAAGCCACATTATTTGCCCTCTACAGATTTTATCTTTTAGGGAATGGCCGCAGATGAGATTAATATGAAGTTGAAATTTTTAAAAAGTAAACTACTTTTTTAGAACAGTTTTGGATTTGCAGAAAAATTGTGGAGTTAGTACAGAGAGTTGTCATCTCCCCAGCACCCACTGCCCTCCTGTGTAACTCATGAACTGTACTCAAGCTCATGATTGAGTGTGGCATGCGCATTATGGTTAGTGAACCAGTTTGATACCTTAGTATTAATTAAGTTTCATACTTTGTTCAAATTTAGGTTTTTACTTAATGTTCTTTTGCTGTCCTACGATCTCTTTCAGGATATGACAGTACATTTAATTGTTAGGTCTTCTTAGACTCCTCTTGGCTATGACGGGTTCTCTAGTTTTCTTATTTTTGAGGCCAGCTTGGAAGCATACTGGCTAAGTGTGTTGTAGACTGCTCCTCAATTGGGATCGGTATGCTTTCTCATGGTTAGAAGGTTTTGAGTTTGGGGGAATGACTACAGAGGTAAAGTACCACTGTAAAGTTATGATTTTCGCTCTTTTCATACCATATTCTTTGGAAGGAAGTCATTAGCCACAGACTAAACTTAAAAATGGGAATTATGGTAGAAAGATCCCAGGTGGGCCCAATCTGAATGACTGAGTAACTTAGGAGACTGTCTCAAACTAAAGACTAAAAACGGGCTGGGGATATATCTCAACTACAGTGTAAAAGCTCTGAGTTCAGTTCCCAGAATGGAAAAAAAAAAAAAAAGAACGAGAGTTATGTCCTACTTTCATGCACACTGAGTAGCTACATAAATTATTTGGAATTCTGGCTGGGAGTCTTTTATTTCCTTCCTTCCTTCTCCCACTTCTCTTTCTTCCTACATTTCTTCCTCCTTTCTTTCTCCATTCCTTTCCTCCTTCTCTCTTCTGTTATGTGTACACCAAGCATGGACTCCTGGTTATTTATTTTATACTCTGGGCTGTACTGCAGTACAGCTTTGTTTATTTTCTTGCCCAGCTTGTTGCACCTGGCCACTGAACTTTCTTGGCCTCCACATTTGAACCGTTCCTCACTTCCTGACAGTATAAGATGCTCCAGGCTCATCTTATATTTCCAGTTTGGTTTGCAGACAAAAGCATTTGGCAAAATTTTGTTTTTGTTTGCGAACTCTACATTGGGTGACAAACATGACCATGGCCATCTTTCCCACAGAAACATAAATGTGGCCATCTTTTCCAAAATTGCGGAATGAATGGAGTTTGTGAACCGAGGTAGTACTGTATATCATGCTGAGTAACTCATATATACTGTGTATGAAGATCTATACATACTTGTTTATGTAGCCATCTTTATCTACAGCGAGCTCAATGTGGTTTGACTAAGTTCCCCCCCAACCTGCTGTCTAGAGGGTTATTCTAGACCCCAACCTTTGGCTAATCTGTTCATTCCCACTCCAACAGTGAGCAGTCTGGCGCCCGCCACCCACCACCCATTTACTTAATTGTTTAAATCTGGCGTACATTTGTAACATTGTCAGAGTCGTTTTGTCATACACTCATGAGAGAAAACGTCATCAGTTAAAATGCTTTGGCCTTTAGTTTCACAGTCTCCATTAATTTCCAAATGTACTGAAGTCAGCACTTTTCCCCTACTCTCTTCAGTGAGGTGGTTTCAGACATTTGTAATCTGGATTGACTTGTCACATTTGCGTTCTATCCTGGAATTCAACTGACCTCCTAAATGTTTTTTAATATTTACATACATTAAGGTTCGCTCTGTGTGCTAAGGTTCATTGGTTTTTGACAGATGCATATTGCCAGGTGTGCACAATTACAGTGCTATACAGAAAAGTTTCATTGCCCTGAGAAGTACCCGCTGCATCATCCATTCAGCGTTCTCTCTTTATCCCTTAACTCCTTGACACCACTGATCTTGTATCTTTAGTTTTGCTTTTCCACAATATTTCATAACCGGAACCATAGAGTATGCAGCCATGCCAGACTGGCTTCTTGCACTTACATATGTACATTTGGTAATCATCTGTGGGTTTTTTTTTTGTCTTGCCTTTATGATACCTCATTTCTTTTTATCACTGAATTACCTTCCATGTTCTAGATGTATCACAGCTTGCTTATTATCCACTGATTGAAGAATATCTTGTTTGCTTTCAACTTTTGGAGATTCTAAATATATAAAGCTGCTATGAACACTGGCATGCAGATTTTTGTGCGGACACACACTTTCAGATTAGTTGTGTAAATACCTAGGGGGTTGGCTGCTAGATCATCTAAGACAGTGTTTGACTTTCTAAGAAACTTCTGAACATTTTATATTCCCATCAGCAATGGAGAGAGTTTCTGTTGCTTCACATACTCACTATTAATTGATACTGTTTTTTAATTTTAGAATTTAGTCACTCTAATAGATGTGTAATGTTATCTTCCTGTTTTAATTTGGCAATTCCTTATGCCAAATGACATTGAGCATCTTTTCATACGTTTATTTTCCACCTGTGTACTTTTGTTAGGTGAAGGATGTATTCAAACCTCTTGCTCATTTCTTCCCCATTGAGTTGTTATTTTTCTTATTGTTGAATTTTAAGGTTTCTTTGTATAATTTGACTAGAATTCCCTCACCAGATACATGTTTTCCAAATATTTTTCTTTCAGTTTGTGGTTCCTTTTGTCATTTTATAACAGCGTTTTTCATAGAGTAAAAGATTTGAATGTTAATAATGTCCAACCAATCAATGTTTTTTTGTTTTATGGATTTTTTTTTGTGGTATGGGAGGTCACACCCAGGGCCTTGGCACTGAGCTACATCCCCACCCTACCGCTTCTGAAACAGGGTCTCACCAACTCACTAAATTGACCAGGCTGGGCTCAAATTTGGAATCCTTCTGCCTTAGCTACCCAAAGTGCTGGGATTGTAGTTGTGCGCCACCACACCTGGATGAATCATGTTTTATCTAAAAGCTTGTGGTCAAACGCAAGGTTACCCAGATTGTCTCCTATATTCTTCTACAAGTTTTGTTTTTTTGTGTTTCAAATTTAGGTCTACAATCCATTTTGAGTTGATTTTTATGAAAAATATAAATTCTGTGTCTATGTTCATTTTTTTGCATGTGGACGTCCACTTGTTCCAGCACCATTTGTTGAAATCGACGTATGCTTTTCATTCTCTCTGTGTCATCTGGTATCCTAGGAGATACTAGATTTCAGAGAGAACAAGTGTGCAAACACACACTTGCGTACAACACCCTCTTTCCAAGGACACACAATAATTCTCAGGGAGAGAGAGTTCAGTAAAAGAGAGTTCATGTAAAGGAAGAAAACTGTTCCGTTAATAGCAACATAATCTGCAAAAATGTCCCCTCCCCCTAATGGAGAAAACCTTTTGCCCTCTTCTTTCACCGAGTCATACCCAGGGTATAACTGTGCACAAGAAATGGGAATATTGTGATAGTTGTGTGACAACAGGATCCAGTATTCTACATCTCTCGCCCTTAGCTACACTAGAGATTTGGACCTGCAAAATCATCATTTTTTCTCTCCACTGGGTAGGAACAGTTTTCTAGAGCAGATTTTCCTCTTTAGTATAAAGACTCTCCCATCCCCCATACTCCTTCCCAGAACAACTCCTTGGAGGCAGGATGGGCTCATGTACTTGTCACTTCTGGGGACAGAAGTGAAGACCGTATCGCGTAGGTCCTGCCTCCTGGAGGTTACATGGTAACTGAAAATAGGCTCAAATAAAGGATGCAGGGTTAAGAATAGTCACCAGCCAGATTTCTCTGCCTGTTCCCTACTCACTCTTTGGCAACGTACATCCCCAGTCTCCAGAAGTGCACAGGTCTGGGTGCACAGGGCTACGTCCCCCAGAGCTCCACATGCTGGAAGGAGGGTCCCCAGTGTGGTATGTGGAGTTGGGGTCTACCGGGAAGCAATTATGTGATGGTGGGTTTGCTCTCGTGGTAGATTAATACTGTCTTGTAGGACGGGCTCAGGTCTTACAGGAGTGGGTTAGGTCCCACAGAGCAGGGTGTTATAAAAAGAGCAAGTCTGGCCCCTCTTCGATCTGTTACTTTCAGTCTCACCATGTGACCCCTGTGCCTTCTGCTTTAGACTATTTCTCTTCTGCTTCTTTGCCATGTCATGCTGCAGCTGGGGACCTCACCAGATGCTGGCACCTGCTGTTTGAATCTCCCAGCCACCAGAATTGGGAACCACACAAACAGTTTTACAAGTTACCCACCCTTGAATATTTTGTTGAACCAGCACAAAGTGAGCTAAGACACATGAGTTCTCTTTTACTCCTGACTGATGCTTGCCAACTGTCTCCCTTACTATCATGCATTATTAAGGAGTGGCATGTGATCCATTTTGCTTTTCATGTCTATTCTTTTTCTTTTTCTTTTTTTTTTCCAGCACTGGGGATTGAACCCAGGAACTCGCACATACTA
The DNA here is from genome assembly GCA_004026905.1 of Hystrix cristata. NCBI lineage: Eukaryota > Metazoa > Chordata > Mammalia > Rodentia > Hystricidae > Hystrix > Hystrix cristata. The sequence goes on along the minus strand of PVJO010030807.1, from coordinate 3,674 downwards.
GGCAAGTGTTCAACCACTGAGCCACATCCCCAGCCCCATACTTATTCTTTGATCAATTCAGAAGAGAAATTCTTTTTTAAAAAGATTATTACATCCTGCTTATAGTTTTGGGTTATTTCTTGCAAATATCTATAATTCTTAGATTGCATCTCTGTTCTTTACCCCTTCATATTTAATGTAAGGTGCTCAACATGCTTCTGTCTTTGTCTTTTTCTTCTGGGAGAGCTCTGCTAGTTTTTCTGTTATATCAAAACTTCAACTTTTTAAATGAAATGTCTACTCTTTATTTCCTCTGATGTACATTTTTTGTTGAGTTGCCAGTATTTCCTTCCTCTCCTCTTCTTCCCATTTTTATCTCCTCTTCCCCTTGTGTGTTCTCACCCCACAGTTCCCTGCCCCAATCTCAGAAAGACCATCCTTCCTCTTCCCTTATGATGACCCCAGGATGCTGGCGTGCGAGTTCTGTAGTTTACTGCTGTTTTTTAAGATGACACCTGCGGGAATAGGCTGTTTCTTTGGGACTGTAGGGCAGTGTTTCCCTTCCTGCACATTTCAGTGTCTTCTCATAGGCCTTGTGTTTGTATTTTCCTTCCTTCCTTCCTTCCTTCCTTCCTTCCTTCCTTCCTTCCTTCCTTCTTTCCTTGCATCCATCCATCCATCCATCTTTCCTTCTTTTCTTTCTGTACTGGGGTCTTCACACTGAGCTACATTCCATCCCCAGCTGTTTGTTTTTAATGTTTATTTTGAGACAGGGTCTTAATAAATCATTAAGTTCCCCAGGTTGGACTCCAACTTGCAGTCCTCCTGCATCTTTCAGCCAGCGTCCTGGGATTGCAGCCGTATGTCACCATGCCTGGCTACATCTGCACCTTGATCGAAGGTTGGCACATGCCAGTTTGTGGCGTTTGGCTGACGTCCGCCTAGCATGAGCTGTAGGGCCTGTGTGGAATATTATCTTTTCTGACTGTTGGATTTCCTCTGTTGCAGAATTAATAAAATTAATAAAAGCAACATTCGCTCTTTCTACCTCTATTTACAGTGCTTTTCATAGATTATATTTCGAGAACAAATAGCCTATTTAGAACACTTTTCCTTGTAAAATATGTACCATCAGGCATGTTTGGCTTCTTGTGTTGTGAGACTACAGTGAACTGAAGCAGAAAGAAGAGCTTCCTGGGGAGAGAGACACAGAGAGAGAGAGAGAGAGAGAGAGAGACAGAGAGAGAGAGAGAGAGAGAGAGAGACAGAGAGAGACAGAGAGAGAGAGACAGAGAGAGAGAGAGGGAGCGTGAGCGCTGCCCCTGGAGTTGGCAGCCTTTGAGAATGTTCTCATGCATCTGGAGGCAACGCCTCAGTGTTCAGGTCTCTGTAAGCTCCATGTCCGGGCATCAGAGGCATGTTGAGAGGCAAATCAGCCGCACAGCTGCCTGGGTGTGTGTAGAGAGACAGACAGGTAGGCAGATGGAGTGCTAAAACATACTGAAATCAATCAGATTTGTGATGGCAGTTAACTTGGATTTCCACAAACAGCACCTTAAATAACTGGCAAAAATATCAACCGTTCCTCCTTTGACTGCGGAAAACACTCCCTTCAAGCCAGGGCCGGTGGTACATAGCTGTAATCCCAGCCCTCTGTGGGGCCGAGTCAGGGGGATTGCAAGCTCGAACCCAGACGGGCAGCCTAGTGACTCAGTGAGACCTTGTCCGAAAAAAAATGGGAAGGAAACTCCTCATTGCACATTGTCCTATCTTTGTTGATTATTTTTATGAATGTGTTTGCACAAATTTAAAAGTGCAACTTGGTCTTGAACCAATACTGTGACCAGAGAAGAGCTATAACTGCCTGGAATTGGCAGCCTTAGTCAGAATTTCAAAACAATCTAACGTGTGATATAGTGCTATTTAGAGAGGTTGAGTGATTTTTCTGGTGTCACTGTTGTATTAATTGAGATAATTCACAGCATTTAGCGTACTGTCTGGTGCATGATATACACCCACAACTGTTAGTGATTAGTCTTGTCATTAACTAAATGTCCTTTATGTGTGGTTTAACACTTTAGTATAGCCTTTCAAAATTTCAGAGAAAATAAGAACAAACTGTACTCAGTAGGGTTGACTCTGTCATAGTAACCTAATGTCTTAGTGGCTTAGTGAATACATTGGACCTGTTGTACCTGTGAAGTCTGATACAAAGGCAGACGTGCTACCCCATTCTGGCGTCCGGCCATGCGGAGAAAGAGCATGGCCTCCGAGGTTGCACAGTAGGGGAGGAGACTGAGTAGGAGATACATCTGCTTTTAATTGCCTTGATCCAGAGTGGTATGTATCATTTCAGTGCATGTTTCATCGGTCAGAACAAGTCACCTGGCACCCATCCAGCTGCAAAGAGGAGCTGGGAAATATAAGACCACATGGACAGGTGAATCATAGATAGACAGATCATGAATTCCGATTCTGCCACAGCCCAAGAAGTAGGAACTCCTAGTTTTTAAACATATTTTGAATGAGACTTCAAGATTAATTTCATTTAAATTAATCCTATATTTTTTGAGTCCGTAATGCTAAGTGAATTACATAATACTACATAAATACAGAAGGTTAAATAGCACATAGTTTCTCTTCTCTGTGAGACCCAAAGAATAAATAATTTAAAGAGCAAAATAAAAGGTAGATGATGGGAAACAGGGAGGTAGACTTGTGGAAATGGGAAGAGGACTTGGGTATGGAGCGATGGGAGCGAGGGCAGGGAAGGGGAAGTGAAAAGGATCGAGATGAGGGCAGGGAAGGGGAAGTGAAAAGGATCGAGATGGGTTTGTACATGTGCCAGTTCTCGTGATGAGTGCATTTAGTATGTGTCAAAACTTAAACTAATAAAAACGTTTAAAATTTTAAATAGAGGTGGAAGCAGTGAATGTTGCTTTTATTAATTTTATGAATTCTGCAACAGAGTCAGAAAATCCAGCAGTCAGAAAAAGATAATATTCCACGTTTTTAAAAATTCCTATGTTTTTCAGAGAGCTACTAACTAAATCTAGCCAACAACGTGGGACAGCAAAACACACAGATTATTAATAATTCAAAACCAAAAAAGCCTTCTATCTTTTGTTTCATCCAGAACATGCAATAAAATAGAGGTATGTAATTAAAAATTGTACTCCTAAAACATAAACACAAGGCCTTACATCCCTACTAAACACACTTTGACCACTATCGAATGAAAATAATTTCAAAGAGGAATCAAATTATTAGTTTTCCCAAGTACTCTTGAGTCTAGAACTGGCTTTCCCTGAAGTCAGAAGTAGATGTTTAGGTCTCAGTCAAACTTTGTCCCACATTGTCTGAGGTTGCTTGTGCTGTTCAAATACAAGGGTGAACGTGTACTTTAAAAATGGAGTTACGAGAGACTTTTAGTTGGGGGGGCAGATATGATAAAATATGTATGCCTCGAAAGCCAATATTTTATAAAATTGATAGGCACTAATAATAAAAGGGAAAATGTGGGAAAAAGAATTAAATGCCTGAAGAGAGTGAGAGCGAGAAAAGACTCTTGCTTCTGTCGAGGAGGAATAACATAAATTGGATTTATCTTCCCAACCTGAAACAGTGGCAGCGACAGAAACTTATACAAAACAAGCTTTCAAGATATGGCAGTAAGGAAGAATGGTGAGGCCTGA
>PVJO010030806.1:0-15054 GCA_004026905.1 Hystrix cristata | reverse complement strand
CATACACACACACACACACACACACACACACACACACTCCTAGAAAAAAAGAAATACACATTCCTATACACAGTTTGCAGTTTTGAAGATTTCACAGATCCCTTAAGACTAATTTGAGAGCCCTAGCTACGTAGTCCCAACACTGTATTTTCTTTCCTCTCTAGACTCTCAAAACTCTCTGACCTTCAGAGTACCAGCTGGTTTATAACTAATGCCTCCCTCCTTTGACTTTTTAACTTACTTTTAATAAACACATGCTGTCTTTTTATAACAATAAATTGTGTTCCTGCCTCTGCTGGCTGAGGAAACCAACACATTTTTGAGACATCCTTATTTTCTTAGTGAGGTCAGGAATGCACACACCGAACGACACCAGGCTCTGGGAGGACCTTGGGGTTGCCCCACCCTTACACGACCACCTCTTTTTCAGCATACACAGATGCACAGTTCTCTGATCCCAGCCTGGTGACACAATTAGAGACCGCGTGGATTTTTGGCTGCATCAGACTCACATCCACTTTCCTAAAAGCTTGTCCATTCATGTAAAGCCAAGGTCCCATGTCAGCTTTAGCATATTTACTTTGAAAACAGTCTCACTAGTGCCTAATGAGCCATCTTGAATCGTATCAGAAGAAGAAAGTCCTACATTTATTGAGAGTCTGCTATGTGGCAGGATTTGGACTTCCGTGCATGATAATAATGACAGATAAAGAAATTCAGACTCTGAGAGAGTAGACTCATTTCAACTCTACAAAGAAGTGGTGACACAGAGATGTAAACTTGTGATTAACTTCAAGTGTGGACGTTCCGTTCTGTGATCTGTGGTGTTCTGTGGCATTCTGCGCCGCTCTGCGGCGTTCTCAGGATGAGCGACACCTGTCACGTGACAATACCCTCCCGTCCTGGCATGGCGTTACTGGTTAAGTGATCCAGGGGTGCTCACAGGATCAAAGAGAAACAAGCGTGAATAGGGAGGAACACTGAGTAGCACAAGCCACGAATGAGGGATCGTTGCACATTGCGTCTGGAGTATGTACCCAGCATGCCAAGCTACCTCGCCAATAGCTCTGGTGGGTACTCGTGGTTGGATCCCACACAGTAGTCATGAGATCCCCTCATTGCAACCAGGAGCAACTGGCTGTTTTCGTCTTCTTCCTTTCTGGACTGTTATAGGGCTGTTACAGCATGTGGCAAAACATCGCAGCGGTAGTTCCCTCAGTTTCCCCTCTGCTGAGAGGCTGGGGGAACAGAGTGTTCTCTGTGAATTGGGGAACTATTATGCTTATTGTGTACATGTATACACCTCAACATGTATTGTATACATATATCACCTCAACAAAGATTTCTGTAAGGATATAGGTGTTAGCTCCCTGTCACATAGAATGGGATAGAAGCTGTCAATACCAATATTAATACTATTCTTGTGTCACTTGGAAGAGGTGCTTAGTCAGACAGAAATGGTGTGAGGATTTTACCTTCATTTCCAGTCTTACCTACAAAAATACCTGGGAAATTCAGGCTGAATATCAAGGTCTCCACTTTGCATAGAGATGGTTGTGGGAACTACGGTAACTTCCAGAGAAAGTGATTACTGTAAGTCTTCTGGGGTGCGACAGTGGGCCCCTGAGCTCTTCATCTAGCAGAAGGGTCTGAGATTTGCCTTGGAGCCCAAACCTTGCTTGTTTAAAATTCTTCAGTTTGTGCAGGATGAAGCGCCAGCTTCTGAGAAGAGGACATGCTGCTTCTTTGTCATCTGGGCCACTTCTCTGACTTTGTTTCCCACTGCACCATGTACCTCAGCGGTCATGTACCCATAAATGCTCCATCAGTGACTCTTGGCTGCAGATATGCACAACTACTTCTCACCCTCGCACTTCTGCCTGTGCTGTGCCCACTGACCAGTTTCCTGGATGTTAAGTGTGTGCACACGTGTATACGCGCACACACGCAGGCTCACTCATACTCAGCCTTAGGAATTCTGGACGCGCATGGCGGTGTGTGCCTGTAAGCCTCATGCTCTGGGAATCTGAGATAGGAGGGTTTGGCCACTTAGCAACTTAGTGAGAGCCTGTCTCAAAACAAAACCGCTCGAGGCTGGGGATGACCTCAGTGCAGAGGCTCTGGGTTCCAGCCCCAGTACCCACACAACTTCTTTCCTGGTCATATATCACCTCGGAACCACTTAACAGTTTACCTCGAGTGTCACTTGGGTAACCCGTTTATTTGCATGTCGCTCAGGCAGGCGTCCTTTCAACCAGTCTATTCTTGTATTGAATAAATTTGATAAAACTGTCATTTTAATATTTCCTTTTATATCATCTTATAGCAATTAACAAACAATATGCAAATTTTAGCCATCCTGTATTTAAATAATTGGACTGGTAAGTGGTTAAAGAAACTTCTCCCATAACTTTCATCCCGGCTGGCCAACGGCCATTCCTACTAGGATCCTCTTAAACTGAATACTTACCTTTCTCCCCTCTTGTATTAGTACCTGTGTCCCCCACCTGACCTTGTGCTCTCGGACAGGGACACACTGCCTTTGTTGCCTTGTTTCTGATACATAATAGAATAAAAGAAAAAAAAAAAAAAGAAATGGTTCCAGGAATATTTTGTCTTAGTTTTTATTTGTTTATTTGGGTCTGAATTAGCTTGATGATTTAGAAGTTCTTTGAGAACATGGGAAATGCCTGTTTTATCTTTGAATTCCCTGGGTGGATACCAGTGATTTTCCTGGATCCATCTGGGAGCAGCTGAAAGACCCATGAGCCCAGGCATCAGCACAGGTTAAGATCTTCCCACGTGATTCCCAGTATGCATGCGAGGTTAAGAAACAGGATTAACCAGGAGGTACTCAACATTCAATCGGTCAACCTCACCTGGCAGGCTTCCTGAATAGATGCCTGCCATTGTGGATAGATGAGGGAAGGAAGAAAGTGAAAGAGATTTTTTAAAAAGATGCTCTTGACTTTTAATGGAGACTCCTAATGGGTTTCACTTGCCCGGTAATGCAAAATGTTTTTCAAAAGTAACTGTGAACAGTTCCAGCTTTTGCTTTCTCTTTCATTTTTCACTCTGGTGAGCGTTGTCGGGTCTAGTGTAGGACAGGACGCTGTGTTTCCCTGAAACGTCGGGCGTGTATCTCCATAAGCTTCACAGCCAACAGGCGAAGGCCTGCCACTTCCTCCTGTCAGGACCGCGAAGCTCAATTCCGCCCTTCCCGTGATTCGTCGCCCTTTGTGAGGTTCGCACAGCTGCTGTCTTTCATAATAAGGCAGCCAGTACTGGCCTGCATAATTCATGGCTGCAAGGTGTGTACACGTGACGATAAGGAAATTGATGTTTAATTTACACGGCCCCACATTTTCTCAGAAAGAGCCAAGCACATCATATGACAAACTCAATAATAAAGAGTAACACGGAGAATGTCATTGTACAGACAAGATGCAAGATGACTGAACTGGAAGATTATATGAAAATAAGGTTTTTGAAAATTCAACCAAAGTATGTCATTTTGCACGTAATTTCCTGGATTTAGCACACCAATCTCTCTACCATTTCCGGATTATCTTAATTTTTTACCAGTAGCCCACCGTGTAGTACCAGTTTTTTATATTCTCATTTCTAGATAGTACTTGATAGGGAAGGGTAGCTTTACTATGTTCATTTATTTGCATGAAACTAAAAAAAATGCACTAATTTACATTTCTCCAATTCAAAAGTCATCACTAATCAATTGTTCTTTATTGAATCAATTGATATTTTGTAAAGATTTTGAGGGCTTTCAAACTAAATGGTACAGACATTTGTTTCTTTGTATTTTATAGTTTATATTCGAAACAATACACCACATTCCTCCAAATATTTTCCCCTCTTCCAAGCAAATGGCAAATGGAAGCAAATTCCTTATTTGAACTCTGCTGACAGATCAGATTATTATACTACTTACTTAATTACTATTGCATATTTGTGTTAGAATTTTAACTCGGAGAACATTGCGGATTCTTGCTTGAGTTTCTCCAAATGCCAAGGAAGCTCCTTTATGCAGTATCAGATCATCTTCTATACTTGGCTGGACTTAGAATTAAATATGACTTTGATGCTTCCAGATAATCACCCAGTCAGATGGGCGGTGCAAAGTCAATAGAGTAGTAATGCTGAGTATAGTAGTGAATACTTGGTTAACTCAGACTACATCCTGGCATCTGATACCCAAAATACATGAGATTGTTGGATCTAAGCCTTATTGGAACGCTGCAGAGTAACAGCATGACCCTGACAGTTCAGTCAGGGAAGGCGAGGCCTGGAGAGAGAAAGTAACTTGATTGTGGTTGCATTTGATTAGGGGAGAAGGCCAGATGTTTGACCCCAAAGTTGGCATGTTTAATACCTTTGATGTTGCTTCAGCTTTTCAGTGAAGAACAGTCCATATCCAGTTGACTTAGAGGAATTCAGAAACCCAGGAATCTGGTCCTGATTTGCATAACCAGTGTGTGCTGGGCCTCAGCAATCACATCACCTTTCTGAAGCACCTGCTCAGGGATGTTTGTCTATCCTGTAAGTCTGAGCTGTCTGTTGATAGATACTCCATTATCCCCATCCAGTTGGCAGTGGCTGGCACTCTGGGGATAGTGAGTGGACCAGCTTGTCCCCTGTCTGGATGTGTCAGCTTTGAGATGCCCCAAAGCAGGTGTCTCCCGGCCAGAAATAGGGCCTTGTCTTCAACCCATAAGTCTTAGGAGATCACCCTACATGACCCAACAGCTTCGTACTCTCACATTGATGAGTAGTCTCCAAAAGTTTAGATTTCTTGGAAACATGATTTTCTTCTTACACAAACTCATAGCAGAGAACTTAGAAAATACAGATGAGCACAAGAACAAAGGTATGAATCATTCCCAATGACATCAGTAAGAGATAATTTGGTGCACATATTTCTAGTACACTTTTTCATGCATTTTAAATGCTTATGTGTACATGTTTTAAAATGAGATTATACTATACACTTAGTTTATGATCTGATTTTCCCCATTTAATATGCAACTGAAATAGTTTTCTCAAGCAATCTGATACAGAACCCCAGTAGATAAACAGATAAAAATGAACATGCTCTCTTTGGGAAAAGGGTGCAGAGAGAGAAGCCGCAGCCTGGACTCTGCCAAGCTTCTGTGTCTCCCTTCTGGCCCCTTTGGGGGCCCTCAGGTCCTGCAAGCTCTAAAGAGCACAGTTTGAAGAACCAGTATCAGTTAAGATAGCATTTAATATTATACCAGTGGACAGCCCAGAACATTAGTAAAAATGTTATCAGAATGGAAAATAGGGTTAACAGATAGTAGTTTTCTCAGTCTATAAAAGTAGTCTAGACAGTCTTTAAAACCAGGTATTAAAAGGGAGTTGGAGCCAACAAAGGAGGCACCTTGTGGCTTTCTTACTCTTTTCTAATTTTAGACACACAATTATGTTTTAAATGCTCCCCACCTAGAGGGAGCAGTTCCTCCAAAAATGAACAAGAAGAGGTTGTTGGTTGTTGTTGTTTTTCCGAAGAGGTGGAGGGGCTCTTAATTCCATCCAAGCGAAGATGAATCTGCAGCCAGCACGAAGCAGATGGCCCCCTTCTTCTCTGCCTTTTAGTTTTATGACTGCAAGGCTGGGAGATTTTTCAGCAGTTGCAGTAGTTGGCTTCATCTATCACTCCAGGCAACGCCTCGGCTGCGGCGGCAGCTTGTCTCCTTCCATCGGGCTCCACAGACAGGGACTAAGCAAAGCTTCGTGTTTGCACATCAGAAGCTGATGATGAGCGATGTGTGGAGAGACAGAGTTAAATAGATTGTTCTCTGCTCCCATCTCTTAGTCCTACTGTTAACAAGTGTGCTTCGAGAGGAAATTTATGGTGCTAAGTGAAAACGCTCCTCCAAAGGTGAAATTTATTCTCTGAGATGTCCTCTGGTGGAATAAAACTACCTTCCGGGTCACATTTCATTCTGTCTGAGGCGCTGGCAGTGTCTTTATCTCACAAACGTTCCCTAAGATGTAGGTGCAGGGTGTCTGGATCCTGTTTTAACTTCTACATCATTATACCATGTGGCCTTGGGCCAGTCCTCAGAGGTCATGGTGCCAGCGTCCCCATCACGCCACATAAAGCACTCGTGTGAGAGGTGTGCGAGGATGGTGGCTCCCTGCCTCAGCTCACAGTAGGGTCACCTGGGGTGGTATTTTTAAAGCTCAAGGTATCAAGCCCAGTGATTCTAAATGTAGGATTTAGAAACACCAGCCTTGACCAACCCATTTGGAATCATCCTCACCTTCCTCTGTGCATTCTGTTTTTCTTTCATAACTCTTAACCGAACAGGTCTCATGTGCTGTTTTTGATTACATTTACCTATAGACAACAAACTGAAGCTTCTTTAGGAAGGAAACAGATGCATGATCCATCTTTGTCTCCCACCATCTTGACTAAAGGGAAATTTGGTTTAAAGATTAGCTTTTATTCTTATCAGCCATGAGATCGTGGGCAAGACACTGAGCTCTTCTGTATGTCTCCTCACCTGTCCCGGGTGGATCAGAACACACAGAGAGGGCTAAACTCCCACAGAATCGTTTATATTAGGCCCACGGTTCTGGGCAGCTGGTCAATTTAGAGGTGGTATATTTCGCTGAATTTAAAATCTTGTGTATACTAATCACTCATTCCCTTAACTTTTATTTTTTAGTACTTCCTACTATGGCTCTAGGTTAGAGAATATGTTCATGCATTTACATTTTAACAAGTCATATCTTTGACCTTACTTAATTTTCACAAGCTGCTGTGTTTTCTTCCACTCAAATCAAATGATATCCTCAAGGGTGAGAGTTAAACGATTCAGCTGCGATTTCACTGTAATTTGGTGCTGAGCTAGGCCAACAATCCAGGTTTCAGTGCTCATTCAGAGTCAGGAACCATCTCAATTGTCTCACCAGTGAGTGTGACAGTGGCACCGTCATCATGGAAGCAGCCCTGTGTTCTGAATTTGGACAGCCTGGGTATGACAGTGATTCTGTCCTTAACTGTGTGACTTTAGAAATGTTACTTCACCTCTCTGTGATTTAGTGACTTCATCTAGAAAATAAACATAATACTTACTTTGGAGAGTTCAGTGAAATTAAGTAAATCTGAAATTCAGCACAGCATCTGGTGCACACATAGCACAAAATCCATGTTCGTTATTACCATGCTTATCATGAAACACTATTCAAAATGAGTAGTCTTTATGTTTACTGTCCAGGGGTCTAGAGAGGCACGTGCACTGCTACCCTTAAAATGTTGGGAGTTTTCACTAAGCAAATGTCCCGGATTATTACCTTTGATGTGTCCACACTCTACAACTCTGTGTTGAGGAAGTGTGGTGATTTTGACATTTGTGCATCTGAAGGAAAAAATCCTCCCCAGCAAACTGGAATTGCTCCATGGCTGACAGTTGGTAAAGTCCACGGTTTGCATGAGAATATGTGAGGATGTTATATTTCCATTTTATAAAAAACCCTGAATAATAGAAATACACTATGGCATCTATTCCCTGGACTTGGACAAGATGATCTCGTGTGAATGGACACACACATTTTCCAAGGGAGAATAATCGAGTCTCCGTGGAACATGTAGGGTCTCATCTGGGAAGAGCAATGTCCAGGCTCTGTGCACTCCATCAGTCAGAGCGACAGTTTTAACATCATAGAAAAGGCCATGTGTTGAAGGATTTCTCATATTGTCTTTTCAGCTACAGCATCAATTTCCTGGAAGGAGACTTTGTTTATTAACTGAGTGAAACCATGAGATTTCTAATTAATATAGCCATTATCCCTTCATCTTGCTTTTCCTGTATTTACTGCTCTAAAGAAAAAGGAGGAGAGGAGAAGGCAGGCAACAGCACAGGTGTTTCTGGTATTTCCTTTGCTTGGCACGTTCTAATCTGGTGGGTAAGTCTGTTCAAGGGGAAGCAGAGATTGTTAGCAGTGGATTATGATGAAAGCTGACTGGGAGAATGCTTTCAGTTTAGATGGGGGTAAATGTTCTCTTTCATATTGAGGAAGATCCTGATTTGTTAAAATGTCAAAACCCAGAAAAGCAGCTTTGGTGACTTGCTGGGGGCTGGAGGGCAGGGAGAATGGTTTTTAAAGATGAGCAGAAGGCAGATCGTTCAGATCATCTCAGAGATGAGGATCCACAAAATACCAGGGCTCCGTCTAAGAACTGACACCACGTGACGATGTTTGCAGGCTCCTGGAATGGAAATATTGCAGGACACTGTGGTGGATGCTTAACAGAGCTAAGCCAGAGTGGCCAAGGGGCAGAGAGGGAGCCCGCCCACGTGGTGGTGGCACACAGGAGACAGGCAGGAAATGTCTGCAGAGGAGGGACCCTATTTACTGACAACAGGCTGGCCGTGGGGCCGGGACGGTTCTTGAGTGTTACAGTGGAGTGTGAGATTGAAATTCAGCGTCTTCCTCTACTTCTCTTGCCTCTATTTTTGCATTCTTATATGAAGTATTTTTTTAAAATCCTGTATCAAAGAAATGGCTGACAGAAATGAGTGAAGTATTCATTAGTATTGCGTGTAAAGCCTAGAGCGCTCTTAAGAGCTCCTTGACTTGCTCATTATTCTTGGCCCAGAACCCAGAAGAATGTCTAGTAAGGACTAAGGTCCGTGAGTGGGTAGGACTGCACTGGCGCTCTTGAAATATATTCACTTTTGTCTGTCCTTTGATTCAGTCTTCACAGTAACCGGTGGCATGGGTGAACTAATAATACCAACCTCATGTTTTACACTGGGAAAACCAAGCTCTTGGAAGGTAAAAATCTGATCTGTATATATTTTATTCATTCAAAAAAGGATGCTTAAGTGGAGATGTAATTTGATTCCGAAAGTGTAAATGCATAATTAGATAGAATACTGAAAGGTTACTGATATGCAATGTGAACCTAGGCCTCACCCTTTTATGGAGACTCTTTATATCTGTTTTTCTTTTGATACAGATTCCAGTAACTTACGTTTTAAAGAAGAAAACTGAAGTTATGGGAAAAGCTGTTCTCCCAATGACCGATATTCCCAGCCTGTCTGTCATCTTGTCCTTTGTGCCCGTATGCTTTGCCATGTGCTCTCCATGACTGACAAAATGGAAGTGGTTTCATGGAGGTCTTTGGAACCTGATTACACTACCCCACATGCGATGACTTAAACAGTGACACGGTAGAGAGAGAGCCAGCCTTGCCGTGTGGAGCGCTGGCTCTATAACCGGCCACACACGTGTATCAGTGGATCTCCACAAGGAGCTGGGTGTTCAGCTCTGAGGGCACTTTTGGAAAAATTGCTGCAGGGGCTCCTCATGGTGTCAATGGCCTTCATGGGGGAGCAGAGGACTGCTGAGGGCCTGCGGTGCACAGGACCTCCCCTGAAGCAGCGACCCAGCCCAGACACGGTCCTCCCTCTAAGAAACAGTGCACCAAGAGGTGATTTATTACCCTCTCTGAACTTCATTTTCCTCATTTGTAAACTGTCCTACTGAGTTTATAGGCTTATGATGACGACCAAATGAGATAATACATGTGAAAGTGCTTTCTAAGCCCTAAAGCACTGTATGCATGGGAGGCATTATGGTGATTACTCTAAGTGGCAAAGAGAGGCAAAGCTTTTTAGAACAAATGGTGAACTGCACCGATCTATAATCTCTCTCTCTCTGTTTCCTTTTTTTTTGCTTAATCTGGAACATCTGGGCCAAGATGGTTGTTTTGATCCCTTAGTGATATTCTGGTTGTCACTGCTCTTAGGAAACCTCTTGATCATGAGATATGTTTATTATTAAAAATGTGAATTATAGTAGTCACTTACCAGTATTGATTTAATATTAAAGTACATTTAATATTAAAATAGAACAGAATAGTTTCCCCAGTAGTCACTGAGTCTTAGGAAAATCTAAGCTTGGGAAAGTCTATAGAGCACACATGTAACTACTAGGAGTGTGAATCTAGATGGGCTGAGACCAGACCCTACCATTTCTTCACCATCTGTGGGCTTTGGGGAGATTAATTTACCTATTCATCCTTCATTATCTGTAAAATGGGTGACAAGAACTGTGAGGGTAACTGATAGCTTTTGGGACAGTGAGTGTCCCTATACAAATATTTGCCCAGCCTCCAACAGTTGCTTGCAAAGCAGCCATCCTGACTTGGATTCTATGCCTCACTCCCATGGAAGACGCCTCGTGCCATCTGCAGACCTCCAGGAAGCTGTATTAGGGCCTGTACTGCATTTCCCACCTTAGGATGTACAGGACCCTTTACAGAGCAGGGCAGGGCAACAAAGACAGCCTCCCCTGCTCAGCAGTGCGCTGTCTGATCTTGCCCGCCATCAGATTACCTCCCGGGACGTGTTGTGTCACATCAAGCCTCCCATCAAAACCATTCACGGGGAGTCAGTTGACGTGAAATTCTTGGCACCCAGCAACAAGGTGGGTGTATTTTTAAATATTCTGTCTGGCGGCTCAGGAGGACCAAAAAAAAAAAGAAGAAGAAGAGGCAGCAACAAGCAGATTTCTTTCTAGCAAATGTTTCTTCCCCACAACCTGTCCACCACCCCTTTCAAGGAAGAGGTAGGTTGAGGGGGGCTGCACCGAAATAGCAGAGTAGTCTTGCAATCTAGCGGCCACACTTGAGGCAGGAGAGTGAGTACTAGAGGAGCCTACTGATTACCAGGGCAGGGAGACCCCCAGAACATCCCTCGAACTGTGAGCCAGAGCATCTGTGTCCAGTGGCTTTGGGGAAGGTTGGGAAGGATGCAGATGCCTCCATCCTTCACTAAGTTCCCGTTCATTTCTCAGGAACTTGGGGGCTTGAAGGTCCAGAAAGAAATGACATTTAAAGTTGTGAAACAGTGTGTCTCCCTGTTACTTTTCTCAGACCACTTTCTATCCTTCTTGCCATGACACTAACGTTTTAAAACCTTATTATTTTGAGATAATTGTAGATTTGCATGCATCTCTAAGTAGTACAAAGAGACCTCACATAACCTTTACCAGGTCTCCAATGGTAGCATTTTGCATAGCTGTCATACCACCTCACAACCAGGAAAATGACATCAATACAGTCCATCGACCTGATTTGAATGGTGCTATCTTCCCATGTGCCGTGACGTCACTATTCAGGAATACATGACAATGAAGTATGAATTGTCACTGTCCTCTCCAATCTTTTATAGAGAGGAAAGTGTGACTCTGAAAGGCTGTCACAAAAGTCAATGAACGTAGATGCGTTTTGCCTCTGGAGGAAGCCGATCGGAGCTGTTTTGAAAGCTTGAAGTTACTTTCTCTGGCCAATAGTAACTATACTATAAACACGGCATGGAGAGGACTTCAGGTTAGAAGCCTAAACAACCGGAGTTGAAATCCCAGGTGCTTCCCCACGTTGGCGATCCCTGCGATCCCCTCTAGAGTCACACTTTGGGAGTCTTTAATATAAGGACATGAAGCACATTAGAATATGCCTGAGCCGGAGTGTTCACCAAGGGAAGCTACTTCTTGTCTAGGGTATCGAGGATGGAGGTGACTCCCCTACACACACACACACACACACACACACACACACACACACACACGCACACATATGCACGCACACATGCGCGCACAGCCTGAGTTCTGACTGACCCCTGAGTTGACAGAAGCCCAGAAGTTCACGTCTAAATAGATAATATAAGATAAAGGACTATGAAATTAGCGGGCACATTTGACAAGGACATGCATCTAGTTTTGTTATTCTCCAGTTTAAAAGTGATTTTTCTCCCTAAAAGCAAGTTTGGGGTGAGGGGGCTCATGCCGGATCTAGGCGGATGCACATATGTGTACACATCTTGGTTTGTTATGTGGCAGTGTCATTCCCAACACAAATATTCTACCCAGAGCTGGGCGTGGTGGCGCATGTCTGTAATCCCAGCACTCTGGGAGGCTGAAGCAGGAGGATGGCAAGTCTGAACCCAGCTTGGATAACTAAGCAAGATCTATCTCAAAATGAAAAATAAAAAAAAGAGTTGGAGATGTAGCTCAGTGCGAAGGCCCTGAGTTCATTCCCCGGTACTGAATAAAATTCTCCCCAGGCAGGCCTATTTTACATGCTGTTTTTTAGCATGTGTATGTGGGAGAGAATGTGGGAGAAGGAAGCCAGAGAAAACAAGTGTTCTTAGAAGAGCTGTAGAGAACCTCTCATTTGAGAGGTGAATTAAAATATTTCAGTCCCTGGGCTATTCTCTTTAAATACACCAAATTACATCAGTTCTTGATAGGAGGATGAACTGCAAGCTTTATAGAATTATCTTCTTTTTTACAAAAAAGTACTGATGTATTTCACTTATGCTGGGAGCAATATAAAGAAAATCACTCTGAATGTTATTTTCTTTTCCACTATGGACATTTTGTAAAAGGGAGAACCCCAGGTGTAAACCTGAAGGATTATTTTAATAATCCTCGGTGCTCTGGACTTCCTAACAATGCATGCAACCCTTGGTTTCTTTTTATTAGCTCTCTCCAGTCTCCTTACATGCCCTGACTTCCAACATTAGACAAAATACTCTTACAGCCTGTGATAAAACTCTGGTTTGTTGCCACACCCTCAAGCTTGACTTCCAGATTCAAAGTGCTGTTGAATCTGTGCTGCCATAAATGGTATAATCGACTCCATTTTTAGCAGATAACTGTTGAATATTCATGCACTGTACAAACATCAGTAGCTTTACTTCTCTATGAAATGTCTGGCTGAGCTTTGAAATGTATCTATAAAGATACATCAAGGATTTTAGGGTTTTTTTCTTTGCTTTTTGAGTTTGCAGGTACCGAAACACAAGCTGTAAAGTATTTCAGAGTCAGGAGATCCAAATGACAGTGGCCATCTCAGTCTTGGATATCAGTTTAGATTTAGTTCTTTGTCTGATAGGTCCCACCCAGTCTGAGATTATTGCGAGCCATTTCCTCCTGTGCATTGTGTAATGTCTGCAGAGAAGAGATATCAGGTGGAAAATCAGTGAGGCAGCCAGGCCAGAAAAATCTGGGAGGTTTTACCCCGGGTTGCCGTGTAACTTGTAAACTTGCACCTCCCTTGGGTCTAGCCAGATGCTATTGACCAGACTCCAGACCCACCATGAGCCCAGTCCTAGGAAAGGTACCCAGAAGGAATTGAATAATAATTGCTTCCTTTTAATCAAAGAACTCTTGAATGAGGCAATTAAACAGATTAAGGTTTACCTCCTTCAGTGCACCAGAATAAATGTAGTCTGCTTTTCTGATAGGACCATAACTGTCAGTCATAGGAGAGGCCTCTGGTGGTGAAGGGGGGAGGAGTGTAGAGAGAAAGTAACCTTAAAATGTATTTAAATTCACAGACTGTAGCTGTGTATTGTGATTCTGGAGACACACATTGATTTGCCCTTTTTTTTTTTTTGAAGTTTGCTGTTCTAGCTACAGGCTCTCTGCCCCAACCTCTTTTTGTGTATTTTTTAAAAGATATTTTAAAAACTCGTTTAAAAATCAGACTGCGTTGAGTCACCCAAAGGGGAAGTATAATTAAAGGTAACCATTTGTGTTATCCTCAGTGAGGAGAAACCTTGGAAATGTTATTAATTCTGGATACTGTGCAAGTCTGATTGTTTCATCAGAAATGCAGTGTAGTATATCTAAATGTACTTTTTTTTTTCCCTAGCAGGTGGGGATTTTGTACTTCGGACGAAGCTGTTTATTCACTTAGCGATAGATGAGGACTGATTGTAGGTTTTAATCTTGGCAACACACATATGCCTGGTGGTTTAAATCACACCAGCTAAGTTAGTGCAGCTGCAAAATGTACATTCTATTTTCTCATTAGCTGTCACACAGTTGTCTGCATCTATTAATTTTTTGAAAAGGTAACAGACATCCCCGGAGAAAGCAAGAGAAAGTGGCAGAATAAATGGCAGGTCATTTATCATGTGGTGACAGAATTTAAGCACTTGCAAGTTTCTGATCGTCATCAGTCAAGGTTCTGGGTTCATTATCTCAACCTTGACATCTGGGTTCCTAATCGGCAAACTCAATTTCTTCCCACTATTCCCCTGTCTGAAAACAAAAGTCTGGTCAGTTAAGACCATATCTCTTAATGTTTCTGTGGCTAATGGATCAGCACCAGTGCTGAACTAGAGAAATCCATCCATTTTTCCATTCACTTGTTTACTGATTCGCTCACCCACTGCCTTCTGTGTCTCGGGCTTGGTGCTTGGACACCAGCTGTGAACAACAAGCATTCATTCCCTACCTTACATTTTAACATGGAAGATGAATGTTGAATCAGTTATTGGTTGTTTGACGAAAGCTACAAAAGAAAGGAGCAAGGGTGATGTGCTGGGCAGAGTAACTAGAGGGACCCCCAGTGAGCCTTGCCTTTAGATAATCCCCTTTGCTTTGTGAGTGAGTAGAACCTGTTAATATAAGGTAGCACTCCCTTGATTGTGTTAAATTATACGACAAAAAGAAATTGTTCTAGTGGGTCCTAGTGTAATTATATGAGCTCTTTAAAAGCAGAGCGTTTTCTCTGGATGCTGACCAGAGGGGAGGTGCATCATCACCAGTTTGAGGGTGAAGGGAGCCATGTGGTGAAGGGTGTTGGTCGCGTCTAGAAGGTGAGAGTGGCCCCTGATTGACATAGACCTCATTCCTGTGACCTCAAGGGACTAAACCCTGCTAAGAAACTGGGCATGCTTGGACATGAATTTTTTTCCACCTAACTTCCAGGGAAGAGTCCAGCCCACGTTAACACTTTGGGTTCAGCCTCATAGGAACATTGCGGGTTGAATTGTGCCCAGCAAAAACTGGATATATTGAAGTGCTAACCCCCAGTCTCTGAATATCACTACTAGGAGACAGGTCTGTGCAGATGTAAGCAAGTGAAGATGAGGACATTAGGATGGAGCTCAACCCAGTGTGACTGGCATCTTCATAAGATGATAGGTACGAAGCCAAATGCCAGCGAAGACACAGACACAGGCAGGGGGAGAGTCATGTGGAGATGGC
>PVJO010030805.1:0-15054 GCA_004026905.1 Hystrix cristata | reverse complement strand
TGTTTCTCTGATATGAGAGACCATAATTGTAAATAAGGACAAAGAGGTGTAATAGATATTATATAAAAGGAGGATGGTGTGCAGAGGAGAGGAGTACTAGAAGGAAAGAAGGGGAAAAGCAGAAAGGCAACAGGGGAGAGAGGGGAAAGGGAAAATATGGAAAATGATGAATGAACCTGCTGTAAATAGGGAGGGAGGGAGCAGAGGGGAGTGGCGGGGAAGAGGGGGAGAGCCAAGATGTATCATGTATGGGTACAGAATAAATGTAATTAATGTGACCATTGTATGTAGAATGTACCAATACATGTTCTTGGTTTAAAATAAAAAAAAAAGAAATAAGAATAAACTAAACCTGTGAAGTTAACGTGCATGGAATAATAAAACAATAGATTTGGGATTCTAACTCTCTTGCTCCAAGTACTAAGACTGTGACCGTCTACTTTTCCGTATTGTTTCCCATGAGACCCCTGAATTGAAGGGATTTACACATCAGCTGGAAAGGTGAGACTTACAGACAGAAGAACAATAGCTAATAATGAGACAGCAAATCAAAATTGTGTCATATATTTATTATATATCCCTTACATATAATGTAGTACCTCTAAATGTGTTGTATAATATAGTTTGAGAAGGGAAACATTATTGTGGATTTTAAAGGTTCTACTAAAAATCTACTTTGAAGTGAACTTCAAAAGCAGTAAGATGAGATGGCCCTCCCACCTGCACACTCCTCTGGAGCCTGGCCTCTCACACATGGAAAATCCAATAGTGTGTTCTCTACTTCAGAGCTAGAAGGCTCTCTGACTCTGAAGGGATTGTTGGTTTGGCTCAAAGATGTGGACATTCAGTTTTAGTTGTCCTCCTCAGAAAGGAAGATCCTGGGACAGTGTGTTCATGTGTTTGTTTACTGTTTTGTAACCAATGATTGCAAACTCAGCGGTCTAAAACGATGCACATTTACTGTATCACAGTTTCTGTGATTTACGGTTCTGGGCGGGGCTCAGCTGGTTGCTGCACTGAGAATCTCATCGTGGGAAATCAAAGTGCCTTCCAGGGCTGTGAATGCCTCCAAGACGTGTGGTCCTTTCCCCAGATCACTGCTTGGTGGAGGAACTCGGGCCCTTCCGGTTATGGAGCTGAGGAATTCAACCTCACAAACCAGGATGCACCCCGCTTGACACGCAAAATTGTTTTCGAAGGCCAGCTGGAGTGTGTCTCGGCTGAATCCGGTCTTTGTCCTTCAGACTTTCTCTGGGAGCCCACCTGATATAACCTTCCCATTGATCCTCTAGGTCACTAAATCAGGGCCTCCACTGCATCCATATAATCCCTTGCTTCCGCGACTTAACTCTCTAATTGTGGATGGGTCCTCCACCATAAGGCCAGGCCCTGCCCACACGCCAGGGACAGGATTTATATACCATGCAAATCTTAGGGATTGTATAAGAGTGCTCTCTGCCACAGACAGGTTAAAAGAATTTTGTTAATTGATTTCACATTGTCTATTTTTCCTGGTGCTGGAGATATAAATGCGCGCACACACACACACACACACACGCGCACACAGGCAAGCACATGAACGCACACACACACAAATACAATCTTTAGCTACCTAAAGCTGTGCGATGATGTTACTGGCTGAATTGTGTCCTCCCACCCCCAATTTATATGTTGAAATCCTAATTTCCAGTACCAAAGAATGTGGCTGTACTTAGAGGTGGGGCCTTTTCAGAGGCATTTAAATTAAAATGAGGCTGTTAGGGTGGGCCTAAGTCCAAGCTGACGGGTTCATTTTAAGAAGAGGAAATTTGGACACAGATAGAGACATCGGCAATGTGCACATGGGAAAACCACTGACTATATAGTGAGAAAGTGTACAACTCAGTTGTCTGCAGGACGTTCTGAGAGTTGTGCAAACATTGCCATTCACTATCTGGCTGCAGGTTAAAAACACGGAGCTGAGAATGATTTGAGGGAAAAAAATTCTCAGAAAACATGCCAATAATTCAAGAAAAGATGGCTTATGTACCATAGGTCTTTGAAAAAACTCTTCCACAAACTGTATTAACAGAGACACGATTGGAGTCCAGAACAATAATGCTCATTTATCTCATGCCACTATTAAATCCTTATCACTTTTCATGTTATTTTGGAAACTCAATACTCAGTACAGGGCCTGGTGCATTATTTGAATATGTGCTAGAGGAATGAATGATGAACAGTTCACATCCCATGAGCCAAGGAATAAAACTTTGGTGTGTGTTTTATGGACATGAAGAGGGACAGAAACTGCTTTCTATTTCCTTCCTGTATGTACTCTAAGACACTATTGGCCAGCTCATTTTATTTTGTAGATTATTTTCCCCCAGTGCAGTTATATTACTTTTATAATAATGTTTCATATTTTTTCTTGTTAATTTAATTTTTTTGGGGGGTAGATATTTCCTTTGAGGGAGTTGTTTAGAAATATTCTGTTTTTCTTGCTCACTTCCTCCCACACTCACATCGTGCATGTCACCTTCCGTTCCTTTATTTTTGGACCTGTGCCTTTGAATATGGACGTCACATAAGATATGGTCCAAATTGAATATTTTTAATAAATTCTTTTAACTATTACTTCAAAGCTTGGTACCTCTGTACTCACAGTTATGTAATTCTATGGAAGTCTTCATATCCTTATGAGACTTTTCCCTAATACACTTCGCTTTGATTAGACACGTATAGACACGAGCGTTGTTATGATATGGATCTCGAATGTCCCCTGAATTTGGAGATCAGTCCTTTGGGTGGTGATTGCCAACGAGGGCTCTGACCTAATGAATGGATTAATCCGTTTGTGAATCCATAGCGCACTGAGTTTGGAAGGAGGCACTTCGTTATAAGAGCGAGCGTTCTCTCTGCTTCCTGGATGCAACAAGCTCAGTAGATTTGCTTCATCATGCTGTCCTCCTGTGATGTTTCGCCTCCCCAGAGGCCACGAGACAAGGCACCAAATGATCATGGACCGAAACTCCCGAAACCAGAGGCTGAAATAAACCTTTCCTCCTTTTAAAGCTGATTTTCTCAGATGGCCTGTCATAGTGATAGAAAACTGACACCAGAATTAACAAGAGCCTGCCTACTCCAAATGTGGAAAAGAGCAGACACTGCTGGCTGCAAATCCTACATCTGTTTCCACCGTTCTTTGCAGCTCCAGAGGGAAGGCTTAGATATTGGCTCAGGGAGGGATTTTTCAATCTCGCTTATTGGAGAAGTATGAAAAAGTTCCTGTTGCCAATGGCAGCCACAAAGTGACTAGGAAAAACCAGCGTTAGGATAAAAGTGACCCCAAGCAAGAAGTAGAAGTCTAGGTCCTTTTGACATCAACGAGTGATCTTTAGTATACTAGGTTTACCATATTAGGCCAGGAGTCCATTCTACCCTCCATTTTTGGTTCTTGAAGTAATCCAATTTTTATTAAGTTTCTGGAAGGGCTTGAAAAATGAACCAGTGGGGACGTTTCTAAGGGACACAGGAGTCAAATGAAAGGTCTCTGAGTGTTCAAAGCAAAAGTATTCAATCAACAAAATAAGCAGAATGTTATTGGACTTTAACTCAAAGTCTAAAACAGATACTGTACTATGAATTCATATTGATGTAAATAAGTGATTGCAAGGAAAGGCAGTACATGACCTATACGTTTTTGTCCTCAAAGACGAGGAGCATAACTCCCTTCCCTAGGTGCAGGCTGTGTGTAATGATTTTCTTCCAAAGGAAGATGAGAAGGACATGGCTGTGGAGAAACATGGTGGGCAGCACCAGTCCCGTGATCAAACTTGCTGAGAGCACCAATGAGCTGTGTTGACTGTATGTGTGCCCTGGATAGGATGGGATAAGAATGGTTCTTCTTCTCTGTAGTCTTCACCTCAAATAATAAAACCCCAGAATAACCTGTAGGAAGCACACACACACACACACACACACACACACACACACACACACACACACTCTTTCTCTTTCTCTACAAACTTATGACCAGCACTGCTCTTTATTCTGAAGGTCATGAAAACAAAACTATCCCAACCTAGAGAAGTCAAAGGAGACAAATGTCTCCATGTTCTGTGGTCTCCTAAGTGGGATCCCACAACAGATAGAGGACATTGTGAATCAAAATGAATATGGAGTTTAATGAATAACGAGATCTAAATATAACTTCACTAGTTGTGAATGTATCGTGCAGTTGGGAAATTGAGGTCGGGGTTTGTACGGCAACCTTATGTACTAGCTTTGTAACTTTTTGATAAATCTAAAACTTTTTTAAAACTAAAAAAAGAAAATACCAAGAGTTTCCATATTTCCTCAATGGTGTTTTTTAATGAACAGCAATTTCTATTTTTTAATACAATCGAATTTAGTGATCATTTTCTCGTCTGCTACTAATTTTCTTTCTCCTTTTTGTTCAACTCATCAGCTTGTTCTTTCAATGTTCTCCTGTTTCCAAGCAGTTTACTCTTTAGATTTTCATACTATGTTGGGCCACACATTTGCTATTCTTTTGTGTATGAAGAAATGAAGTGGACAGTAATCTTACTTTTCTCCATTTCAATATTTATTGGATTTTTTTTCTTTTTCCTACTGTCTGTGGTGTTGATAATGTTTCTTTGTCTGGCCTGGTTTGTTTTTCCAAGGAATTAGGGGACTGACCTGGAATGGCTCCTCTTCGCTCCACCCAGTCACTAGGCTGTCTGTTTGCAGTTAGAAAGTGAGCAGAGTGGTAAAGTCTGTTCTGGACTGATCTGAGGCAGTGTCCAACCAACCGTCTTCCTTTTTGAAAAGAACACAAGCCAATGAAGTCATTCAGACTAGTATTTGATATATCCCTTAAGAAAAAGTATATCTCTACAAATCTTCAAATCCTTCAATAATATGCCTCTAAGCAATCTTCAAGCTGCCTACATCTCAATTATTACTACCAGTTCTTACCCGTTTCTCAAAGATATTACTTCAGTAACTTCAAACATGGCATTTCCTCTACCAGAAAATCATGTCTTCCTAGGACATTGCTTGTCCTGAATATTTTCTGTCCTTTATTTTCTCTGGTTAATCTTCATCTTTCTTCTAATTTCAGAATAGATAATTATTTAGAAAAGAATCCCACAAGCCATCAAATTAAGTGTATATTCACCTCTTTTAATTCTCATGGCACTATCTTACTCTTCTATGTCCTTATCACAGTTATATTTGGTCAGTTACTCGCATATTTATCAGGTGAGTCTGTTTTTCCTAGTTAAGGGGGAGTTTTGTGAAATATCTGCTTCAGTGGCATTCCCAGGAGCTGCCATAGATTCGGCAAAGAGTGAACAACTGAAAAGCATCTGTTGACTAGATGAAGGGAGAAACTTACTTAAACTGCTTGCAGTTTAATTTTGAATGC
This sequence comes from Hystrix cristata, assembly GCA_004026905.1. NCBI lineage: Eukaryota > Metazoa > Chordata > Mammalia > Rodentia > Hystricidae > Hystrix > Hystrix cristata. Next base: position 9,641 of record PVJO010030805.1, on the reverse strand, counting down.
AATAAGAAAATATCTTCATTAAAATTCTTTAGGAAAAATCAGTGCCCAGAAAAAAAAAAATCCCTGAAGGCATAAGTACTTTGAAACTAAGGTGCATTCAAGGTGAAGAAACTGCACCAATTACAAATGAGAGGAGACAAGACTGGGGAAGAACATAGTGGAGAAGAAATAAGAAGAGGTCGGGGAGAGTAGAGACAAGAAACAAGGTAGAAGAAAATTTCCCTTCTCCTTCAAATCCTCCTTCTTCTTTTCACTCTGACCTCTTCCTCCTCTGTGATACAACTTTAAGACAACACTTTCCATTGCTCCAAAGGAGGCTCACAACAGACTCACCAGTCGATGGCTTGGCGTAGCAGTGTGGATGAGCCTGTAGGTGTGGAAATCAAAGACCGGATCCCTTTCCTGCGCAGCCGAGGCCAAGACTGAGCAAAGCAGTCTGCACAAAACAATGATGATCCTTGACTGATGTGCTTCAGCTTCTGGCCACGCAAGAGCTGGTATAGTAGGTGATACAACACCCGGGAAATTCACCGACCTCTTGGAGAGGAGAGGTTGTTGGATTTCCAGAGGTGGTGCAAGCGAGAAAGAACCAGTCTTATCTAAATATTAAAGAACAGGAATGCACTCTCAAGTTTTGTTCAGGGCTCTACATGGTTTGACCTCTTCCCCGCCCACTTTTACCCTCTTGACCCCTCCGCCCTCCTTCCTGACTCTTGCTTGTCCCAAGCTCGCTGCTGGGACTGAATCCTTCCCTCTGTGTGAAGTGCCCTTCCTGGAGGACGCCTCGTGTTTGGCTCCACGGGAATCATCACACAGGATTCAAACCATGTCAAATGATGGACATTCTTGACCATCATATTTAAAAGGAGCCCCACTGACCGTGTGCTCTCATCTTACCCTGTTCTGTTGTCTTGCATGTTTTTGTCATTATTTATCACTGCACACTCTTGATTCCTCGTGTATTAATGCAGCACACTCTATGAGGACCGGGATTTCTCTGTCTCATTCCCTGCAGTATGTCAAAATCTAGATAGATACCTCAGAATTAGCAGGTTCTCTGTGAGTAACTGCTGAATGAATTAAATCATCTAGGTTACAAATGAAAACCTGTATAAATGGAGAAGGAAATGTACGTTTATATTAGTAAGCTCCTTGGTCAGTGGAACTTGTAAGCCACGAGAAATGGACATTAGAGAGAAGAGGCGGATGTTTCCCCTTCTGTTTCTCTGTCTCTCTCTATTTATTTAGTTAGCTAGTTAGTTTGGTTAGTGACTGTGATATGACTGTGATACTAGAGACTGAACCCAGCTCTTATGCATGCTAGAGAAATGTTCTACTATCTTTCCCTGCCCCCTTTTATTCTTCATTTTGAGTCTTGCTAAATTGCGCGGGCTGGCCTCAATTTTGCCATCCACCTGACTCAGCCTCCGAAGAAGCTGCGATTACCAGCCTATGCTATCCTTTGGCTTGTTTCCCCCTTCTAGTACAAAGCCCTGAATTTTATGAAATATGGCTTATCATCTTGAGCACTGACGGGAAGCGCTGCATGAGAAGTGGAGTGTGCATGTGTGTGTGTGTGTGTGTGTGTGTGTGTGTGTGTGTATGTGTGTGTGTGCCTGCCAGTGTAGCAGTCAAAATATTTATAGTAGTTCCTCTAGATAGAACTGGAGAGACTTAGTCTGGTTCTGTAAAGGAGGTCGGTGGCTTGCAGCTGGGCTGTCGTTTATATGTCTGCGCTGGAATGCAGACCCAAATCTCATTGCTGGGTAGCTTGAGACAAAGGGTTGCAGACACGAGGCACTCCGACGCACTCTGCAATGCTTCACGTGGGTGGAAACCCTACCTGGAGGCAGAGTTCTGGTGTATTTTAGCACTGAGACATGCTTCCCCAGAAATGTTCACTACAGATGTCGCTATGTTAGTAGGATTGGAAGACTCCTATGTCAGTCTCTCATATGTGTAAATGAGTTCTCTCGAGCTGTTAAGAGGGAATTTACACTTGACTTTGCATTAACTTTTTAAGGCACATGATTCTTTAGACATGATGTGCACAAAAGGTTTCACTCTTTCTCTTCCACAATTGTGCATTTAAAACCTTCTACTTCCTTAATTAATGAACATGAAGGTATGAAAATGGTGGAATGTTATTTTGACAGTTTTGCTGTTTTATGAGAAACAAAATTTGCACATCAATATAAACATCCCATTAAGCATATTTTCTTAAGTTTTGAATTTTAATTTGGAAAAAATACGCAGGGAAAATCAAGAGAAACTGTAGTCTCTCAATATTTTTAAGTATTTCCTTTTTATTGTAGTTCTAAGAACTATACTTATTATTTTAAGAACAATATTTACTCCACCTTGTACCCTTATTCTCAACGCCACTACTAAATTTCCTAACGATCAGTCATCTTTCAACTTAGAGATGATTTAAATATTTTTAATGAATCTCACAATTGTATAGAACATATATCGTTTTCTGGAATGACATATAACAATATGGATCCAAAGGTTGGTTAATATTTTTAAAATTCCACTTAACGAGGGAAAGTGTCACAGTATTTGTCAAGCCTCTTAAACTTTCAAATAGGAGAGGTGGGTAACTGATGAGGAAAATTAGAAAATTAAAGCAAACAATCCAGGACATATAACATCTGTGCAATACAACTATTTGGATAAAAGAAGAAAACATGAAAGTGAGGAAATTATCACGGAAAAATTTCAAGATGCGACTCAGCTGTGGATAGTATGCCAGAGTCAGCAAACTGCCTGTAAAGGGCCAGACGGCGTGTAGCTCAGGCTTCTCAGAGACAGCCACTCGTCCCCTCTGCACAAAACACGTGACTCCACTACTCAGAGCGAAAGCAGCTACAGACAGACAGTCGACAACGAATCAGCTTGGCTCTAGTCCAACTCATTTTTTTCAGGGACCTTGATATTTGAATTCTGTACAATGTTCACAGGTCAGGAAACCTTTCTTCCCAACCTCTGCCTCCCCACTCTGTACCTCCTCCTCCTCCTCCTCCTCCTCCTCCTCCTCCTTCTCTCCCTCCACTATCTTTATCCTATTTAAATTTTTTTAAAAAATTCTTTATGTAGGTCAATTAGAAAAACAGGTGGTGGGTTAGATTTTCCCCACGTGCTTATCTCTGAGGGTTCACTGGGGACCTGACAAAGTGCAGGTTCATTATTCCTTACCTAAAATGTCGGGATCAGAAGTGTTTTAGGTTTTGGGTCTTTTTGGATTTGGGAATATTTCCATCACATAATGAGATATCCTGGGGATGGGACCCATATCTAAATGTATAATGCATTCCAAATATACTTTAAATGTATAGCCCGAAGGTAATTTGAGACACATTTTAATAATCCTGTTCATGAAAAAGTTTCTGATATGACATTTTCCAGTTGTAGTGTCAAATTAGCACTCAAATGTTTTGGATTTTGGAACAATTACAATTTCAGATTACGGTGGCTAATTGATTAATAGTCAGGTTGAGTGGGAGCGTCCAACCAGGTTGAGTCAGCGTGGTTCTGGGTGCTGAAGACCTACTTGAAGGAGGGCGGTTGCTGGAATGATACGAAAGAAGAATGGGAGGGAGGGATTTCAGCTGATTTTCCTTGGAAGATCTTGGGCTGTTCTCTTTGGAGGAGCTTCAGTCTTCGCCTTGAGTGTTGTCTCCTGGCTTTCAGCACAGATTCTTCAGCTTCCAGAAATGGTTTTTTGACTGGCTGGCACAGACTCTTTAGCCTCCAGCACCGGCCCTTGGGCTTTCCGGTGCAGACCCTTCAGTTGTCCATCGCAGATTCCTCGGCCTCCTGATACAGACTCCAACTTGTATAGGACATTGCCATAGACTCCAGACCTTCTGCTGGATTCTCAGGATCTCTAGCTCGTGCACAGATCTCTAGCTCGTGCACAGATCTCTTGTACTCTTCTGCAGTTGACTCTGTAGGCAGATATTGCAAGCCGATCTTGTAAATTTCTGTATCTTGCATTAAATCTGATTTGGAGCATGCACAGCTCTTTGAGAAGCCTGCCCTAGCCCTGCAAGCCCTTGTAAGTACTGACTAATACACAGATTTTCACTCTAAGAATGGTCAATCTGTATTGGAAAATATATTGACACCAGAGTGCATCCATGTGAAATCTCAGATATTTGAGACAAAAAAGGCCATTAAGAGCTGTTATATTTATATGTTAGGAAATCTAAAGAGAAACAAGTTCAAATACAAGTTTATTAAGTTGCCATTAATCTAATGATCCAAATGAAAATTCATATTGAATTTCCTAATTATTTATAAAAGGATTTTGATCTTAATTTACTCATTTTGGAATTCCACACAAATAGCCCAAAGTATGTTTTTTTTAAACTTCACAAACTAATTCTGAAAATCACCTGCAAGCATACAGCCCAGAATATGACTGGAATTCTTGGCTCAATTAATTGAAATATGACTCAAATTTGATTAAGAGGAATAAAACATGTGCAAAAGTGATTGATCAATATAATTTCTATTAATTGAGATCCTAGACAGCCAAATAGGCAGTGGGCAGGGCATGTATACAAATACAACTCTGACTTGCAACCTACAGCAACAATACCAGGAAACCAACAGCCCATATCAGCCAGACTTGAAGAAAATCAGACCACTGCCTCTAGGAACCTGCCCAGGAAGCCAAATAACTCTTGTAGCAACCAACTCCAAATGGCTAGGATTTGATCAAGCCATGATTTATCTCCTTGTTTACATCTTAGGAGCAATAGAACAAAACAAATATGCCCCCTTACAGTTAGCTCATCGGTAGCTGCCCTGTGACAACAATCTGCACTCAAGAGAGAGCCAAAATTTTCCACATGTCCAGGACAAAGCTTCTGTAACCCTCTGCCTGCCTCTGGGTTTCTGCCAAAACATAAGTGGTGATGGCTAACACCTTTGCTATAGCAAACTCTCAACAGTCTTTGCATATTTTTATTTGATCCACCTTCATTTATTTCCATGTAATGGAAATTTGGAAATATATCCATTGATAGAGTAAATTCTAAATAAAGTTAAATAAATCCATATAACGAAAATTAACTAAGGGAAGAGTCCTGTGACCATAGCTACCCAGCATGACTAATGTGCCTATTGTATTTTTTTAATACATTTTCCTTAGAATATCTTTGAAAAAAGAAGGAACCCTGGCATTTCCAAGAAGCTTCTTTTCCCCCATTCCAAACACACCATTGTGAACATGCCAACTACACAGCTAATTCTCGTGGGAGGATTCTCAGCCCAACTATGGGCTCCACTTTCTGTCCTTAGCTCCCTGCCCCTCGGCAATATTCTGAGAATAAAAAAATCTGTAAAACAAATTGCAGAAATATGTACATTTGTGCCTTCCATTTCACAGCCAGCTCTCCCACCATGCCAAGAGTCCAAAACTCATGAATTATAATAGCTCATGACTTAGTACTGTTAAGGATGCAATAAGCAAAAGAAAGAGGAGGAAGGACACATAGTCGGTAGATTAAATACAGTGACCCTCATTAAATTTGAATTTGAGATTGTCAAATACATTTTAGCATGAGAGCATCCCAATTACTTACTGAACTAAAAATTACCATTTGCGTATTTAGAATTTAAATCTAACTTGGTGCCACACCAAATCTGGTAACCTAAGGTTAGCAATCATTTTTCTACTCCTTTCATGGTATTCTTACAAGAAGTGTTGATATTCTTATCATACATTACTTACAGCTGTGATGTTTAATTTCCAAATGTTTGCTTTTCAGGAATATATTCCTTTACTACTTTTAATAGCATGCTAATGACCCTCCAATGTCCTTTCAAATTAGGTACCTCAATAAAGTAAATATAAAATGAAATTATCAAAATTTTAATGGGTGTCTACTGTTTTATAAAGGACAAAATAGGACAATGATAAAATATATATGGAAGAATTTTGAGAGCCCATAATCACAAGATAACTTGGATAGGACTAAAGACCACAAAGGTAACAATGGCAATCAAAAGCAGGTAGAAGACAACGACTAAAGAAGAGAACCACACTCACTCATGTTTATGGGGCTTTTTCCCAAAGTATATGGTCCCCACAGTATGATGAAAAGCAGTCCTTTGGAGTATTTTAAGACAGAGTTCAAGGCTACTGGAGCAATTGAAAATTGGGGAAACATTCCAGAAAGAAGAGAACTACAAAGAGGGGAAATCTAAATTTTGCATATAATCTCTTCTCAGATCCTCATGGGAAACCTGAGGATTATGTGCATTCACGCAGACTCTGAGAAAGCTCAAGGAAAGTAGGACTTTTCCACACAAGGGAGAAACCACTTCGAGTGTAAACACTGCCACATTAGAGGGTCTTGGTTCGTACAGCTGGCTTTCCACTGATCTGCAGCATAAATATGGAAAGACAAGCCTCCACAAGCTCGAAAATAGGGGCAAACAAACAAACAACGCTTTCATGTAAGCAAAACCAAGATCACCAGCGTACCAATTATCAAGTCTTAGGAACACAAAACTGTCATAAACCCACATGCGCCTAATTACAGAGCTTCAAAATAAGCAAAGCAAAAACTGAAACTGACTAAAGGAAGAAATATAACAATTATCTATAATAGATGGAATTTTAGAGCCTCTCATTCAGCAATTGATTTAGCAATTGCCCCAAAATCAGTGACTGTATAAAAGGTATGAACACTACCACAGCCATTAGATTGCTCTGACCATTACAGAGAATTGCATTCGGGGACGTCAGAGTATGCAGCTTTTTTCAAGTGCACACAAAGTGTTTACCAAAATGGACCATGTCCTAAGCCATGAAATAAGTCTCAAAACATTGAAATTATCTGAAATCTTACAAAGCGTGTTCTTTGAATACAAATAAATTAAGTCAAACTTTTGCATTATATATCTAGAAACACTGAAATTTAAAAACTGCACAAGTAAGCCTTGTTTAAAAAAGATCACAAGGAAATTAGAAAATATCCTAAATTGAATACTGTTAAAGAAACAATAAATCAAAATTTCTGAAGCACAGTCAAATGCTAGGAGAAAATATAGCTTATAACATTTAGAAAAGAGTTTCCAGATAGATTGTTTATCTTACAATAACATTTTATTCAGGAAAACTGTATAAAACTATGACCAGATTTAAAAACATTGGTAGGACTAGAATTAAAATAGCCATATCAAATGTGGGTGAGAATATGAAGTGGCATGATGCAACTTCCGACCTGCCCAGGTAGGGCTTCTTCTCCTGTGTTGAATGAATTTCACATCGTGCTTCTAGCAGATGCCCCCCACATGCTGGTTGTTGGCCACCTCTCTAACATTGCCATGATCCAACTGAACACACCATTGATTCCTGGTGCACTGTACTCGTGAGACTTGGTGGTGGATCAAATTCAGAAGGACAGGGAAGTCGAGGGTGTTTGGGAAGCCTGTATCCTATTCCTTTTTGTATTGTACTGAAGTCATCCTAAAACAATATTCTTAAATTAAATGCAATTCATAACTAATATATTTTACTTTTTCTAAATTCTCTGTTTGATTTGGTCTCCGTTTCTCTGTCTCCCTGTTTTCCTCTTTTGTACTAAAGGGCTTTAAACATTTGTGTGTGGTGATGCTAACATGTAATAAACCTACCGTGATCCGAGTCATCATGGACACGTTGCTCTGACGAGTCCTACCCGCCTCCGAGCACCCAGGCGTAGGGAACTTCAACGTCCTTGGTTTGAATTCTTTCTTGGGAGGACTGTCAGTGAGCATGAGCCAAGACTCCTGCTCAGCCCGTTCTTCCAGCTCACTAAGCATGCATCGACACAGCACTGGCCAAAGCTGGGTAGCCCTAACAACGGTGCACATAAGCATTCAGGGCCCTGCTCCTGGCGACCATATTGAGTCCTTCCACTTTGCCTCTTTATTCATTAATTAATCTCCTTTTCTTTTCATTTGCATCTTATTGTGACCCAAATGCTCTCTCTTCCTGGAGCTTGCTCTACTTTGGGCTTGAGAAGATTTCAACTTCAATTTTTTATTTTTCTTTTTTCCTCATTTTTTCTAACAATACAGCTTGTATGCTTTTTTTCCTTCTGACTCCTCTAACAGTCAGTCAGGTGTATCGTGGTAGAATGATCGTCCCTGCAGCATCGTGCTGGTTCCATGAACTGGAAAAGTGAATAGCACTAACCTAACCAGGATTGTTAGTGTTATTTCCTCATAGAATATGCAGGAAGCACTCAGGAAATAAAAAATAATGTTAGCTAATGTTAGTGTTCTTCATGTACAGAGCCATGTGGTCAGGACACACATGTGAGACCCCGTGGAGCCTCAGTGCTCGGTAAAAGCACAAGACTTTCCCAACGAGGCAGAGCTAAGCTGCATGCTGCCCCCGCCACGAGGGCCATCTGGGCTCCGCGGCACGCATCCAAACATCCGGGGCTCCAACAGCTGTTCATGGCCAGTGAGGGCGGGAGAGGAAGACCGCCTCGCTTCCGGGAGGCGAGCGGCCATGTTGTGCAAACATTTCGTCAAGGAGGAAACACTTGGAAAATGGGGATGGGATGGCTTGAAGAAGAAAAGACAATTAAGAGATAATGGAAGTGACAAGAGTAAGAGAGGGAGCTCTTCTACCAGACACGTTAGGATTATTTTCTCCTTCCTTTGCCAGTAATCCTTACCACGAAGCTCCTCTCAGGACAGGCAGTTCTGGAACTTTCATTTCATAAAAGACAAACTGAGATTCAGAGAAGTCAAAGAATTTGCCTAGAGTTATGCAGCTAGCGAGCAAGTGGGTTAGAGAGAGGATCTTGTTCTGCTGATTCAAATACTCACATTCTTTCCCTGCACAGTAGTTCAACTACAGCAAAAACAGACGTCAGCGAACAAAGTGTGGAAAGGACACGTCAGTAGCATTGTGTCTGCATGGCAACTTCCTTAGATTGTGCACGCTTTATAGTGAGTTTTACTTTCCTACGGTCTGTCTGTCTGTCTCTCTCTCTCTCCCTCTCTCTCCTTCTCTCTCTCTCTATACACACACCTATATATACATACACATATACACACACGTATATACACATACACATATACACACATATACTCACACATATATACACATATACACATATATATACACACACATATATATATACTCTGAATTCTCAAATTTATATATAATGTATATATATGTAATGTACATATAAAATTTGAGAATTCAAAGAGTTGAACTTCTCTCCAGAGAAATACTCCTATGGGCACTTGTATGTATGTGCACACAGCTTTAGAAAGCCCTGATGTCCTTCTCATATACCCTGACAGCCTTCTGCTGTGGTTTGTCCCTGTAAACTTATGTAAGATTTTAATACCCAAAAACTCATACTAATGGTATGAGAGGGTAGAGGAGCTGCAACTATCGTGTTTAGAGGTGAGGACCACATGAAGTGGTTACATTCGATTAGGTAGTTAGAGTGGGACCTCTGTAATTAAATCTTGATGGCGTCATAAGAAGAGGAAGAGAGAGAGGCTCCACAGAGGTATATGCACACACAATCCTGCCATGAAGTCATACAGCCAAGGGAGGCCTTTGACAGAGCACGCACCTTACTATCTGAACTTCCTGCCCCCAAAACTGTGAG
>PVJO010030804.1:0-15044 GCA_004026905.1 Hystrix cristata | reverse complement strand
TAACATGGTAGTTCCTGACTTTATTCTTGAAGCTGGTTTGTGTGCAATCTGTATGATTCCAGTTCTGGGGTAAATCCTCTATGTAGTTACATTCCTATCTTTATTGTTTTTAGTTTGGGGGTTTGTTTTTTCTTTTTTTTTTTTTTTAGATTTTTATTAAAATTTATCCAAAATTACACAAACTTACAGGCAATTACACAAGCTCACAGACCACAATTAATTGTACTTTTTGCTTATGACAGTGAGAAATGTAAACAACCACCTACATACAGCAGTAAGTCACAACTATATAAAATTACTATAGTACCCAGTGTACGTGTCACTGATTTAAGTTTGAGTCATTAGGTTCTTATTTTTAAGATATCATTATTCCTCTGGATTCCCATTCCCCTCCCCCTTTGTCCTCTTCTTGTTCCCTTGAACCCTTCGTCTATTAGCTTATATCTAACACTTCATCTTTTTGTATCCATTGTTTACTCTTTTCTTTTGTTTGTATTTTACCTCACTAAATGAGGGATACCATATGGTATTCCAGCTTGAGAGACTGGTTTATTTCACTCAACATTATATTTTCCAGGTCCATCCATTTTCCTACAAATGACTCTAGTTTGTCATTCTTTATAGCTGAATGGTATTCCATTACATATAGATACCACGTTTTGTTTATCTAGTTATCCAATGATGGATATACGGGTTGCTTCCAGAATTTAGCTATTACAAATTGTGCTGCTATAAACATTGTTGTGCAAGTACCTCTGTAGTATGATGTCTCTAGCTCTTCACGAAAGATACCTAGTAGGGGAATGGCTGGGTCATATGGGATTTCTACATTCAGACTCTTGAGAAATCTCCATACTGATTTCCATAATGGTTGTACTAGTTTGCATTCCCACCAACAATGTAGGAGGGTTCCCTTTTCACCACAGCTCTGCCAGCATTTGTTATTGTTTGACTTCCTAATGATTGCCATTCTTTCTGGGGTAAGGTGAATCTTAGGATTGTTCTAATTTGCATTTCTCTAACAGCTATAGATGTTGAACATTTTTTCATATGTTTATTGGCCATTTGTATTTCTTCCACTGTGAAGTATCTGTTCATATCTCTGGCCCATTTCTTGAATGGGTCATTGGTTTTAGGTAGTTTAATTTTTTTGAGTTCTTTGTATATTCTAGATATTAGTCTGGGGGTTTGTTTTTTCAACACCGGAAATTTAACCCAAGGCCTTCACACTGAGTTACATTCCCCAGGCCTTTTGATTTGTTTTGTTTTTTTTACTTTTTATATTGATACAGAGTTTCACCAAGTCATTAAATTGCCCAGCATAGATTCAAACTTGCAATCCTCCTACTTCAGCATCCCAGAGTGCTGGGATTATGGACACATGCCACCATGTCCAGATTTCTATTTTCATTCTTGAAGTACATTGCATTCATTATCCCATGTGGTTCTCAGAAGGTGCTGGAGAGAAATCCTATAGTTAGCTCCCCATTATACAGATATGAAAATTAAATTTTACAGAGCTTAACTTTCTCGAGGTAACACTCCAATAAATGGCTGATCCAGAACCAAAGCCAAGCTATTTCCAGGATGCCATCCTGTGTCTTATGATATAACCTTATTCCAAATTTTGTTCTCCACTATTTTAATATACTAATTTAAACTAGACATTAGGTTAATTTTCATTTATTTATTTCAGCAGAATATTGAATTTGATCAAAATCTTTCTATTCAAAAGATACAAATTCATTTCTACTTGAAATGAATTTCTTTAAAGTTATATTCAAAACAATGTTAATGTGACAAATTGCAGGTGACTGGCAGGTGCGACCAAAGGTTTTATTCAGTTCTTTGGGACCTGAAAAGCCTGGGTTTGAATGTGACCCCCCCCAAGTTATTCACCACATGAATTTTTAAAACATACCTAAGTTGTGTGCCTAAATCTTCTAAAATGTAATGTGGCTAATGCCCTTGTTGAAATTTTGAGAAGTTAAATGGCTTCTGTACAATTCTTGGTAAATAAATAGTCTTATATAAAAATTGTATATTATAGGATATATAGAATTTTCACTATCCTCTAAGTGAAACAAAACGTATTGTCTTTAAATTTTCCATAAAATATATGTGGACAATTTACACAGTTCTCTGGATTCAGACAAAGAATTATTTTCCAAATTTTGCATCCATAAATGAAGAGCTGTACTCAATCTGTGGGTTTGCATTACTTTTTTTTTTCTGGTTCAGTAAAAGCTTTCAGCATAATGTAAAGTGAACAAGGAAAAAGAAAATTGCATATATACAATTAAGTAAATTATATAAGTTAGAGTAATATGACTGGAAAGGAAAACATACAAATGATACTCAACTTCCTGCCCAAGTTCATCCAGTCTTACGACTCCAAGTCCAAGAATAACATATACGAGGATGACTCAATATGTGTGTGTATATAAGGATATTGACCCCAAGGCCTTCACACTAAGCTACATTCCCGGGCCTTTTTAATTTTTTTTTTTTTTTTTTTTTGAGACAAGATCTCTCCAAGTTTCTGAGGCAGGGCTCAAATATATGCGCCTCCTGCCTCAACCTCCCGCAATTTGTATAACTAGCAGCCTTGATGAGTCTGGAGGTCACCTCTGGGACTGACAGGAAAGTCAACAGCAGTAACATGTGATAAGATACACCTGGGAAGACATAAGTCCATCAGGAAGATTCTGGCTGCTAGTAAAGAAATCAGTTCCTAGTTAAAATGCTATAAAAATAAGAAACTTTATCAATCTATGTACTAAGTCCAGAGGTAAAATAGGCTTCTATTCTTTAAAGATACTCACAAGGGCCAACGTTAGGTTTTTGCTTAGTTGGCTGGCTTGAGTTTACCTTCTCATCTTGCCACCCTCAGCACTGATTTCACCGTGATGCCAGGAGGAAGTTGCTTACAGTCTTGTAAGCTTCACACTTGATCCAAAGACATTTTGTGGAACCTCCTGATTTTCTACTAGGATCAAAGAATATCTTGCAGAAGGTTTATCAGACTTCACCTTGTAACTCATCTGCCAGGGTGAAGCCCTATGTTTCCTCATGAGAAATGAATGTGGGTCCCCAAGCTGGAAGGGCTTCAGCTTTCCCTAAGGCACGTTGCTGCTCAGAAGGACAGACCCTGGAAAGATCAGATTCCCATCAGAAAGGAAAAAGCAGTACTTGAGAAAGAGATCTAATTGCAAGTAAACACTGAGAGATCCCTGATGCCAGTGACATCAAAGGTTCTTTAGGGTTCACCCCTCTATGGAAGATACCTGTGCTGATTAGTGCCCGCAGGCTCGTGTAACAGGTTACACCTGGGTGACTCAAAACATTTATTCTCTTACAGTTCTGGAGTCGAGTCAGAAATCAAGGTGTTGGCATCTGTGTCCAATCTGTGGCCTGATCACCCCACCCCACGCACATATACTCATTTTTTTGAGTGAAGAGGAATTCTTTTTGGCCACATATAATAAAGTTAATTTGTATGAGTAACAAAACGTCTTAAATATATTATTACAATACTTTTTAAAAGAGGGCAGGAAAAGGCAGCCACAGCTTGGACCTGTCCGCAAGGATCTCAGGAATAACCCAATCTTTGCCTCTCCTAGCTTCTGGTGGCTCCAGGTAATCCAGGGCTTTTGGCTACATCATTCCACTCTCTACTTTGATAGTCACATTGTCTACACTTCTATGTTGAATCTCCTTCTGCCTCACTCTAATTGAGAAGAGTTGCCCTTGGATTTGGACCCTCCCAGATAATCAAGGATGATCTCGTCTCAAGAGCTTTAATTTAGCTGCATCTACAAATGCCCCTCCCTTTTTTTTTTTTTTTTTTTTTTTACAAACAAGACAATATTCTGGGCAGTGGGGCATACACATGTCTTTGTTTTTTGAGGTGGGGGCAACATTCACTACCCTGTACCACAGAGCTATTATAGGGTAGTATATTTAAACACTCCAGAAAATGGCTGGTATCCAGTAGGTATGTGATAATGGCTGAATCTAAACCCATTCATATATATTTATAGCCTTACCCAGCATTTCACTTACATCCTATGCTGTTGCTTCTGTTTTTTGTTTGTTTGTTTGCAAAACAACACTCCCTTGGCCTGAAGAAGACCTTGAGCCAACAAGATCTGAAAGGGCATGACTGTGGGGATGGAGATTCAAAGGCAGGGGAGAGCAGGTTGCTCCAGATGGCAAGGTAAAAGGACAAGATGACCATCACAGCAAAAGCTGGGGAAGGGGTATTAGAGTATAACAAAGTATGAACTACATGCAGAATTTCCGGTCACTCTGTCTCACTGCTTTTCCTATTCTTGGCATGAGCTATAAATAACTTATATACCTCCTTTCAAGCAGCAACCCCATGAGTATGTAACTTCTTCCTCTTGAGAAATTCACAACTTTGTAAAGGATACACTTTACAGACCCTATATCCAAGCTTATTTTTCCTCTGAGCAAACACATCAATCTTCCCAACGCTTCATCTTTCAAATGAGTCAAAGCAGTTTTCTCATTACTCTGTTTTCTATTTTTCAAAGAAAGGTGAGGTTGAAATTTTATACTTAAATTTCATTCTCAGAGAATTTCCTAGCTGGGATGAAGAGAAGTAGGAATTATCCACGCTGGCCTTGTATTTTAGAGAAAAGGGGTCCGAGGCTGAGTGACAGCCTATTATTTGCCCAGGGCCACACGGAGTGGGTTGGAAGGGAAACGTACACTGCCAGAAGTTGGTTGAAAGCAAATCTCAGGTGGGAAAAAGTTCCAGGAACCCCAGTTGCCAGCCAGATTGGAATTGTGGAATTGCTGACAAGAGTGACAAGCTTATCATCTTTCTGGATCACGACTCTGGTCAAAAATTTCTATATTTTGTCCCTTAAATTATCCCTACTACTCTTTATGCAATCTCATTTGCCAAGTAAAGGTTAGCCCCTTAAACTGTAAAAGGGTCATTATTCATGTTCTGGAGCCTCTGAGCAAGTGAGGGGAATCCAAAGTATGAAATAATAAGATCCATAACTTTGTCATCAATCGTAATCAATGTACTATTTATCATCATCCACTGACACACAGCTACCACCCTCAAACTTGTCCCTATTATACGCACCTTTCTAAGAATACATTTTTTTGTTTGCTTGAGCAAAAAGCAAAAAGCCCAAAATGACATGATAAATGGAAGAGGTCACTGAACAAAAGAGCAACCTTGAACTAAGCGAGTGAAATTGCAAAATTGCGTCTTTCTTGGCACTTCTGCTCATGCGTAGGCTTCGACAGACGTCACAAAGCCCAAGGAACTGTCAGGCTGCAGGAACCTTCGAGAGAACATTATAGCCAACATCCTAAACTGCCTAGAAAGAAAGACTCAGAAATTTTAATGTACCATTGCTGACGTAGGCAAAGCTGATGGCCAGGAACTTCTATTGTCTGTGACTACTCGTGGTTTCTATGATGCCACATTGTTAAACCAGACACTGAGAGCACAACTTTGCCTCAAATAAAAGTATCAGCCAAAGGTTTTTGGAGAATTGCAAGTAGAATAATTGCTTTGGCAACAGGGTAGTTGTAGCAGTCAGGATTCAATCAGAAAAAATAGAACCATTAGGATGTATGTGTGTGTAAAGAGAGAGAAAAGAGAAACAAGATAGAGGCTGATTTATCACACGGGATTGGATGCACCATTGTGGGGCCTGGGTGGGCAAGTTAGAGAAGTCTATAGGGCGAGCCATAGGAAGGAAGGTCACACGCAGATGGAACCCAACAGGCAGAGCTGTCACTGATGAAAGCCTCTCTCTCCAGGAAAAGCATAAACTTTCCCTTAAGGATTTTCAACTGGTTAAGTCAGGCCCATTCAGAATAGTTCCCCTTATTTTAAGTCAGATGACTATGGACTTGATATTGGCCAAGTTCATTTTCAGCTACATCTGAAATAGAGTTTTCCTGAGTAATTGGGGACAGGGATTCAGTCTGAGAAAGCTGATCCATCAAGAAGCTTGCATCAAAATTCTGGATTTCCACAGGAGTAGAGTGGATAGTCAGGAATGGAAAGAAATAATTGTTGGTGAGAAAGATTTTGAAGGCTGTGATGGAATTCTTAGATTTTGTTTGCAATGGAAGAACGGTTTCAAGAGACACCAAGGTTCCAGGTGCATTATTAGATACTAGTGGTTATATTGCCAAGTTCAATTTGGTAATGTTTATTATGAGCTTTGTGTCTGTTTTCAGGAGATGCAGTGGTCTCTAGCTTTCCTTTCTTGTAATATTTCTCTCAGGTTCGATATCAAGATTGTGCTGGGAAGAGTCAGATAGCAGTTACCTTGGCTGGGTGGAGACTGCAAGGAAACATAGGGACTTGTCTGATACTGGTACAGTTTTTCTCTTGAACTGTGTACAGCTAGTCTGTGTGTGTGTGTTCAAACTGAAAATTGGTTGCTATACCAAAAAAATATGCACTTTTATACATGTAAATATTACTGCCCAGGTCCTCGAGGAAGCAGAAGCTAAGAAAGAAAGCAAGCATGCGCGAGATTCATTGGAGGAAATGTCTGTGCAGAATGTGTAGAGAGAAGCATGAACAGTTTTGGGAAGCTTTCAAGTCTGACACATATAAAAGGAGAGAGGAGGAAAGAGACCTCCGTGCAGCTCTGGTAAAGTCTCATTCCGGCCAACAGGGTGCACCAGAGCAAAGGCTACTCTGTAGAAGGTCCACACTTGGCAAAAATGTATGACTCTGATGTCTTTAGAGGGCTGAGTCACCAGCTGGAGCAGCTAGGGGAGCAGGGCACTGGCGTGAAAACGACAGCCCAGCCCAAATGTGCAGGAGCTGGGGATTCACACACCCTTCGAGACAGGGTCTCTTTTTTTTTTTTTTTAATTTTTTATTTTTACCAAGAACATGTATTGGTACATTGTATACAGGGTCTCTCTTGAAGGAAGCCCTGAGTACTATGCTTCCCATCGCAGCCAGAGGAGGCAGAGGAGGCAGGGCAGGCAGCATCTCAGACTCAGCACTCCTGGTTTATATGGGAGAAAACTGGCTTAGTAAGTTACATACAAACAGGTCCCCAGCTAAAGTCTTATGGGGGCAAAGTTCCAGCCTAGATCTTCCTGTTTCCCATGTCTGCATTTTCTCTCCATGAGGCCTACTGTGTGGATTCCTCCTCCAGTCTTTTGTCTTTCTCCTCACACGATGCCTCCAAGAACGTCCCTCTTGTGTTATAGAAAAACAGGAAACCTGGAGGACCCAGTGTGTTGATGAAGGTAGTCATCCTGGGTTGTTTCGCTGATAATACTTCTCAAAAATTGATGACACAGTAATTAGTATTTCGGCTGTGTCCGTAAGGATGAATTCTTCAAAGACAAACAATTCATCTTTATAATATCTGATGCAGAAGTCATGAGCACAGGAGTGACTGAAAGGCCACCAAAGGGAATCTACTTACAAAGGGAAGGTTAGCCCCTTGACACACAAGGAATATCAGAAATCATGATCCCTGTAGAGAAGAGCAAAGCCCCACACACTGGACAGTCCGGAGCAGGGTCTGGGTCAGGCAAGGATGCAGACAGTCTCGTGTGTGGACAGAGCAGGCTTTCGAGGAAGAGGCACAGAACCTCTGTCAGAGCCCCAGGGGACAGGGCAGCTCAGGTCCCAAGTCTTTGTTTTCCCCTCACATGGCCCCACACTCTATGGGTCTGAATCCCCCTCTCTCAGTTCAAGCATCATGGTAACGGAGTGGTCCAAACTCAGTGGCTTCAATAATATGAATGTACTTGGTTACAGGTTCATAGACATCTAGTCTGAGGGTTTTATGCTGAGAGCCCCCCACCCCGCTCCTTTCCTTTCAACCACCGCCCCAATTCTGCATCATTATTCTTCTCCCACTGCCACCTATAGGGATGGTCTTTGTCATGGTCATCAACGTATGACTGTGTGAACGCACATGTGTGTGACTCCGTGTGTATGACTATGTGTATGTGAGTGTACATGTGTGAGTGCATGTGTTTGAGAGTTTATGGTGGTAGGGAGCATACTGGGGTGTAAAATGGTGTTTATGAACTTCAGCAAGTACTGTCTCCATAAAAAGCGTTTTTCTTTATATATTATGGCAAAGATTTCTTTGCCTGCATTCTAGCACAATAACATATTTTTCTGGTTTGCCTCTGTATTGCTGTTAGCTCCTACTCAGTTGTTTTCCTTTAGCTTATCCTTAGCTACTTTTTTTTTCCCCCAGTACTGAGGACTGAACCCAGGGGCTGCACACTGAGCTATGTCCCCAACTCTTTAAAAAAAAATTGAGGTATAGTCTCACTAAATCACTAAACTGTCCAGGATAGGTTCAAACTTGTGATCCTCCTGCCTCACCCTCCCAGAATGCTGGGATAATAGGTGTGCACCACCACACCCAGTTTTATTCTTGATTCTCAACAAGAGATCTCCCAAGGAGAGTCTCTAGATTTCTGTGTTCCCTCCCTGACTATTGAGGTGTGATTTTGACCCCTAACATGGCTCTGCCTCCTATTTGTACATTGAAAGTTGCCATAGTTATCCAAAGCTGCAAAAGTGTGTGCCCCACTTCCCCCACATGTCCACCCAAATGCCTGAAAGTCATTTGCAACTCACCATACAAAGTCTGAATCTCTCCTCTGCATTTTCCTCCCCTAGTTTCATCTATCTCAGTGAGTGGCAAAACCTAAGGTTTTCCTCAACTCCCTTCTTTTACATCCCCAGCAAATTCAGTGGGCTGCATCTTCAAAACTGTTCTAAATCCATTACCTCCACTGCCAGCGCCCCACCCCAACCACTGGAGTTTTGCAACGAGATCCCCACTTATCTCCCTGCTTATGTATTTGCCTCAGGATCTACCTTCAAAACCCCGCAGTGACGTTCTGCCTTAAACCAGGCCCCTAGAAGGATCCTGAAATGGAGATTTGAGGGAGTTCTCACAGGAAAAATAATCTGTAAGGCACCGAAGGAAGCAGAAGAGGAAAGGAGAAACACCAGACTGGGGATGGCCTTCGCTTGATCCCCAAGGTGGGGAAAGGGGTTTGAGGCTTAAACCACACAGCACAGCACTCAGTCCTCCCGGTTGCCAAGTTGAAGGTACAAGCCTCTGCAATCCCCATCGGTCACGGGACACGGATCAGCGGCGCTTGTACTTAACAACGGGCAGCCGTCCAAAGGGACACCTGAGGGCCATCAGTAGTCAGCGTGTACGAAAGCTGGGAGTGGTCTCCCTGGCCAGGGAGCAGCATCAGGGCCAAACATCAGCAGCTGAACAGGGGTTCTCGCATCCCATTCTCAAATGCCAGTGTGAAGCAGAATCACCTGAAGGCACAGTTGCCTCATTAGCAGGTGAAACACAGGATGCCCAGTTAAACTTCAATTTCGGATCGACAATGAATAATCTTAATATAAGGACTCAATATTGCATGACACATATTCTAAAAAATTACTTATTTATCTGCAATTCAAATTTAACTGAGAGGACTGTGATTTATCTCCTTGGGGCATTTACTGAAACAGACTGCTGCTATTGCTGATTCCTTAGGCCTGGAGTCGGGTTGGGAACAGGCCCTTCTAACAGGTCCCAGGATTAGCTGACACGGGACCACGAGTGTATTGGAAACCACTGGTATCGTGTATCTTTTACAAATGTCTCACACTGTACTGCTCAAAATCTTTCTAAATCCTAGGAGAAGCCAAAGTCTTGACCAGGGCTTTCAAAGGTCTATGTGACATGGCCTTGGAGTTTTCTCTGCTACCTCTTTTTGTCCCCAACCCCATTCCCAGGTAGGGTCTCACTATGTTGCCCAACCCAGTCTCAAATTTGTGAGCTCAAACAATGCTCCCAGCTCAGCCTATGGCCTGCATCACCACACCACCTTCCCCTCTTCTCTCATTCCCTAACTGCACCCCTGATGCTGTCACAAAAGGCTGACTACATAGCTGTTTCTGGAACAAAGCTAGCATAATCCAACCCAAGGAGTTTTGTACGAATAGTTCCCCCTGATTAAAGGATTCTCCTCTACACACATACAGCGCTAAGTCCTTTACCTCCTTCAGCCTCCACTTAAGTAATGCCAGCCTTTCGTTCCATTTTAAACTGCACCCTACCCCCAAAGCCTATGAATCTGCTGTTTTATCTCTGCAGTCTCGTCTTTAACTGACAAACAAGAAAACGTATCATTTGCTTATTTTCTCCTTTCTCTGGTAAAATGTAAGTTCCTGTGAAAGATTTTTGTTTATTACATTCACTACTACTCACTGTAACGATAATATTTTCCTATATACAAGAGGTGCTCAGCAAATGAGAACAGATATCTAAAGTCAAGGAGATGCCCTGATCTGAGACTGCAGACTTGACATTCATTCATTCTTTGACCACAGGAATTAAGCCACCCTGTGTACAAGGAATAAAAGACAAACTACAAAAAATTTCTTCTGTACAAATGGGTAAGCCCAAGTCATCCGTGGAGAAAAGCATTAGGACTACAAAAAATGCTGTTTGCAAAATTACTGGAAGCAATTTGGACCATTCAGCAACTGGTTTTTGTGGTGTTGTCGTCATTAATGTCTAAGATTTTAAAATCAATAGTGTCTAAGAGGCAGGTAGGTCTCCCACAACCCAATCATATATCACAGTAGATACTTAAAGCTCATTTCATTATCCTCCATCTTTATTGATGTGTAAAGAATAAAAAGTGACTATATTTATCACTTAAAAGATATTTTTGGTAGTGTCTACACTGTGAAATGATTGCCACAAACCATCAGAGCCCATTTGGATACCTTAAACAGCCATATACCCAGTTTTTGTGCTGTCAGTCCTCAGGCACTCCAAAAATTGGGTGAAATTTTGACTCAGGTAGATGGAGCAGAAGAAGCCAAACCTTTCATCCCTCCAGGGGATTTGAGGCAGGGATCTGGGGGAGAAGAACTCAGACCCACAGTGGCTCTCGGCACAGTGTACAGCTGGGCATTGAGGTTGACGTGCTGGTTGATGCCCAGACCTCGTTCCCCAAGGGAGTGGCAGCCACGCTATCTTTCAAGCCATACACCAAAGAGAAATTACTTCAAAAGGCCCTTAGAAACAGATGAAGGTATTTAAAGTGTTTAGCAGTCTCTTCTAGTTTAGAATCTCATTAACTGACTTTGAACGTTAACTAAAGGTACATGAACTTGATATACTGTTGATACACGTAAATTACAGAAAAAGCGTAAGGTGAGTCCTATAAGTTTAAGATTTTTTGACTAAATCATCAACACGTGTATTAATTAAAAGGAAATGTTACAAATGGAGTTTAGTTCAAGATGCTTTGATTTAACTCTAAAGTCGGCAATCGAAACAAAAACTATTTTAATTCAAAGTTACTGCATTTCCCAGCCCTGAGGAAAAGTAACAAACCCACTCATATTGTATAGTTAACATTCCAAATGCTTAACTCTACACATTTATATTCTGATTTTAGGATCACATTTCTTTTATTCCCACAGAATCCTAACAGTAAAAATTTAACATTTAACTCAAGTAGGGACTAGTCAAACTTCTAAAAGGTAACTTCCATGGACACAATCAGAGTTTATAAATAAATTCTCAGAGGTATATGTTCAACAAATATCATTAAAAAAACCTTAGCCTTCCTGCAAAAGAATTAAAATTGAGAGTAATAAAAAATGCCTATTATCTTTAAATAGGCTGGGTTGGGATGTATCTAAGGTAATTTTTAATTTGAAGATGTTTACAAAAACTTGAGCATCTGATTGTTGCGGAATGCCTCCTTATAATACCTGTCCAGACCCTTGTACAGTAGAGACTGCTGTAGCCCTGGGGGAGGTCATATGTCCTCTTCTACAGGCGTGACCAACCCTTTAGTTTTACTGGATCTATGCCGAAGCTGCAATGACAAAATCAAGACAGTGTGCAGTCAGTGCTACCTAATCCTCACCTGTCTCCCCTTAGAGACCCTCCCAGGAGGCCCTCGCTGATGAGAAGCATTCCTGCTGAGCCTCCGGGAGCTGTTTACAAGCCTCCGCCTTTCCCTGTTTACAGCATGTACACCACTGCCCCTCATCAGCGTGGGATGTCGATAGAGAGCAGGTGGCTGTAGTTCCATTTAATGGGTTGCGAGGCTATAAAGGAAGGCTACATCAGCGCCCTCCTCTCACTGTCATCCTCACCAGCGCGAGCTGTGCTGGGGGTGCCGTCCTGCGAGTAACTAGCTTCCACAGCCCTTGGGGTGGGCCGCTGGGTCCAAACGGGAGAGGAGTGGCATTGTATGTTTGCTTTTAAGCTTGTGAGATTAGCTATTTCTCTAGCTCCTTCCTGAAGATGCTCAGTTCTTACTCTCAAAGTCTAAGGAAATGACAGCCCCTAAAAACCTCTCCCGGAACATCTCTGCCTGAATGAGATGAACTATTTCTTCCTGTCACTGTCGGAGCCCTTCTCTTCCTGATAGGGACTCTTCTTAGTTTCAGGGCTTTCCTTTCTAGGAAAGATATACCCTTAATTCAGGGAGTATGGGTGAGGCTTTCAATGCTTTGCCAAAAGAAACACAGTTGAAAGGGTCTGACTGAGTACCTGAGGAGGCAGGGCTGCTTCCGAGCAAGTGAATCGGTTTGTTTCTTGCACCAGAGAAACAATGCAGTATTTAAACGTGTGTGAGGACTAAAATGTATTATATTGGGAAAGGGAAGAAATTGTTCAAATAAGAAGGGGAACAGCAGGGGGAGGAATGGAGGAATAAGAAAACAAAGGAGGAAAAAACTGGAAACAAAGCTTCTGTAAATAAGGCGGGCAGGGATGGAGGGGAATGGGGGAAAGCAGCAAGACCTGTCATGTACAGTATAAATTCCCTACAGTGGACGTTATTATGTATAAAAAGTAGCACAAACAAAATTTTAAAAAGTATGAATTAGAAGCTGGGAAACGAGAGGGAAAAAAAGCTGGGAAACGTGTAACGGGGTATTAGGTAGATGCGGTAGGCCCTGGGGCAATGCTGCCCTGAGTCAGGGGGCCTGGCTGTAACCGCACCAAAAACACAAAGGGAAGGTGGCAGGAGGCATGAAAAGCTGGCCTAGGCCCCTCTGATAGGTGTGAGAAGGACATTCAGGATATTCTTCACTTCAGACTGCTCTCCTGCCCAAAGAGACTAGCTGCTGCTGCAGCTGTACTATGGCGCCGTCCTCCCCACACTGCACCATCAACACCCCCTGGGGCTTCTCCCTCCCCTGTCATTCCTTGAGCAACAGTTCAGTCACTCGACCCACCAGAGCTCAGAACAAGACAGGCAGAACTGAGAGTTGAGAATCTTGCCACAAGTTTGTCCTGTAGTTCAAGACACCAGTTCCTTCTCCAGCTGCAAATGACAAAACTGGGTTCTGGTTCCCAGGCCTTCCTACTACTAGTAGTTAGATTGGACCTGGCGCTCTAGGAGTGAGAGGCCATCAGGAAACCATCAGTGAACCTGTCTCCCCAGTTCACGACAGGGGTAATGCCACGTGCTCCCCTGTGGTGCCATCTGGGTATAGACCTTAGCAAGCACGAGCTGTAAAGCTACAGTTTTCCTGCAAGCTCAGTAAAGGTCGGGCTTCCCTGAAGACTCAACTTGTGGTAGAACTCCAGACTCTTACTCAGCAGGGTTTCAATATCCCTTAACTGTGATGTCTGTTGTCAGCATTTGTCATCAGTGACCCTGATGTCCCAGCGTTCCATGGACACATTTCCACACTTCCATTTTGTTCTCATGTACATTTGGCAGAGCACAAGTACATTTCTAGAAGGGAGGGAATGTCAAACGGGAATTCTCCCGAAGCAATATAACTAGTACCAAGTAGAGGGGGATCTAGACCTACTTCTGTTTAGTCTGCTGGCCGAACTCCCTACCGTCAGGAGCTAAGTGGTCCAAGTTACGGCATGACTTCTCGACCTCGTAAACCTGAGCTTGCTTACCTGCACTCATGCTAAGTTGCCCTCACCTGAGAAATGAGCATTAGATGCGCCTTCCTGAGGCTTTCTCGGATCGCTTTGGTGTGCCTAAATTTGGAGGACACCAGGTGGAACAACTTCTGCAGGTATAGGAATGGGCAACCAGCTGTAAGTGAGATGCTAACTCAATTGCTGGAGCCGGCCTCCATGTCCTGTTGCAGAGGGCTAGCCAGGTGTGGCTTGTTCTAAATGCAGATGAGGTCGGCGATCTTCCTGGAAAGCCAGAAAGCTCAGGACCAGGAAAGTTCTCTGACCATCCCAGAGAGCAAGTTAATGAAGTGGCATACAGCCTAGTTCTTGCTTTCCTACCTTAAATACTGACATAATACAGCACCTTAAATTTGTGGTCTGCAGAATGCTACAGAGTAACTCATGTGCTTGGAATAATCCACAGAAATACCCTGCTCTGGTTTCAGACTGGTTGTGTGTTCTGGTTTCTGAAGTCTGTTGTGGCTTCTATTATGCTGAGAAAGACATCTTGGGGTGGGGGGGTTTGCAGTCAAACATTCCCAAATAGTACAAGGACCTGGGCAGTGAGTAACAGTTTATAATCTTAAGTGACAATGCAAACACTCTTTAAAGCTTTTATAGTGTTTAATTTAGGTTAGTATTAGAATTGTCATGTGCAGTGTTGAGTACACAGTGGCTGAGTTCATAATCACACAGTGTATAGCCTTAAGTTGTTCTTGGCTGCCCCACACCCCCACCCTTGCCACAGTCACATGCTGTGTGTGTGGCATGATAGAGTCCACTTGCTGAG
The DNA here is from genome assembly GCA_004026905.1 of Hystrix cristata. NCBI lineage: Eukaryota > Metazoa > Chordata > Mammalia > Rodentia > Hystricidae > Hystrix > Hystrix cristata. The sequence continues at coordinate 284 of PVJO010030804.1, read as the reverse complement.
TATGAGGTGTGTGGCCGGAGGCTGTGCCTCACTGGGGAGTTGCTGGGAGCCATCTGGGTGCCATCCTGCAAGAGGCTGGTGGGCTCAGGTGGTGCTTGTATTTGAATTGTGAAATCTCAGGGGACAGGCTTACTCCTGCAGGGAAACAAAGCCTTTTAACTGCTCATTCCAAAGGCTGACTGTGCTGGCTCAAGTGGAAAGAGGTCTGCAAATTCTATCTCCAAGATGAGACCTGACATGTCCCTCCCCAACAAAGGGGACTCCTTGGAGTGTAACAGCAAAAA
>PVJO010030803.1:0-14943 GCA_004026905.1 Hystrix cristata | reverse complement strand
ATGTTTCAGATTGTTGTTACCCCCTTAAATTTCGCCCCTGAGGCAAGTACCTACCTGTCGCCATTCTGGGCTTGATAAATAGGTGCAGTCTTCCTTCCCTAATTCTTTTATATGCCATGGACACTCTTTCTCAGTAAATCACTGTAACATTAAGAAAACCTCATGACTGAAAGATAATCTGTACTTCCTCATACACATTCCCCTGAGCACAAAAGGTATAAACAGGAAGGAATAAGACCCACAACTCGATCCCTGGATCTGGTAAATATTACCTTCTAGGGTAAAAGACTGAATGTCACGTCGTTCAGGTAAAAGGACACTGTGGGTGTGATTAAAGGTTTGAGGATGAGATCATCTGGATTACTACCTTAGCGGGTCCAAAGTGACGACGAGACCAAAGAGAAGACACAAGCAGGCAGAGACCTTGTGAAGGGCATGTGGAGAAGGAGGCGGAGGTGGGGTGAGGCAGCCAAAGGGCGCCAGGAGCCATCTGGAGCTGAAGAGAGGCACGAACGGATTCTGCCCAGAAGCCCCCAGAAGGGATTGACCTTGCTGTTGCCTTCACTTTGAACTTCTGCCCCCTTCGACAGTGAGAGAATCATTTCTGTTATTGTAAGCTCTGTTATTGCGGCAGTTTGTTACAGCTCTAAGAACGATGGCAGAACAGTGTTGCGGTACATTAAGAGAAACAGAAATCCTCCCATATTAGAGAGAACACCTGAAACATTTATGGTGAAAGGACAAGACGTCTAAGATCTGTTTACTTTACTCTCCAGGAGAAGAATCCCGGATAAGACAGGCTCATGGATTGGTGACAGGACAGAAGGAGGCGTGTGAACCACACACAGGAATGTACTGAAATATTCTCTCATCTCTGACGGCATCCAGATTAACAAGCAAAGGGGATGTGTTAGGGCCTAGCAAACGAGCCTCTGAACCAGACATGTGACATCATCGCTCGTCTTTAAACAATGCAGTTAACTTTAACATCCGATGTTACACACCACCCTTTTTGGAAGGTTCACAAAGCTCCGGAACCCACTTGTTACAGCTGCCACCGCATACTGACTCACGCGGAGCGACCGTCCGACTAAGCGTCTTGAGATCAATCTTACATTCATAACCTCCGCTCCCAAAGTGCCTGGATCAGGTCAGTTCTATCCCAGACTGAAGGACAGTGCATGCGTTTGAATGAGAATAAGAGATCCCTTCTTACGTGGCCCACACCAGGAGCACGCGGCTAGAACCAGAAGTGACGGCATCGACCAGCTTAAACTCTGGTTTAAGGTTGCCCCTGCTGTGTTAGGTCACCTCGGGGAAGCAGGGAAGAGTTGGCGATTTGCTTGCAGAGAAACACTCTGGTCACAAGGACCTCATTAACGCAGCCCGGGCCAAGTCCAAGGATATGACCGTAGTATGGAAGATCACGCTTAAAACTATTATGAAAGCACTTTTTAAACATTAACTGTGAGCTCTGAAGCAATAATTAAGGGTGCAACTGTAATGGCCAGGAACCTCTGCAGTGTTGACACTTTGCGAGGGGAGGAAGCTGTGTGCGGCTCCACCAGCTTAAGGGTCGGTCATTTGTGCCACACGCAGTAAGCTTCTTTTGATCTGACCCTCACAGTTTCATCACGGTCTTTTCCGAGTCTAGATGTCTGCACATCTGGCCACAGCAAGATCTGGGTCCTCTCCAAGGAGATGACCTGGTAGATAACCCTTCCCAAAACACTACACAAGAGGAAACCACCGCAGGACAGGGTTAAACGTGTCAGCCCTGTGACATCGGGGCCAGCCACTCTCCGTCTTGTGCTACATTGTAGGACGTCTAGTAACAACCCAGGACTTCACCCACTAGATGCCGGGACACCCAGCTGTGACAAGCAAAAATATCTCTAGACATTGCCAAGTCCATCCCAGGGTGGACAATGACTCCTCCATGAGAATTAGAGTCCTAGAAAGCTCCTGCATAGACAGCCTAAGTTGAGATCATTCTGACCAGTCTGAGACAAAGTGTGAACTTGGCTTTCCTTTTATTCAAGAAATGTAAAGCAAATCATCTATGAGAGACCAAAAAAAAAAAAAGGTGCAGATAAGCAAGCATGCAAGTTTAATCAGACTCACTCAGATGGCCTTGAGGGAAGGTAAAATAAGTTGTTTATGAATAATTACACCACTGGGTCACAGGCGAAAGGAGTCTTTTTAAAAAATTGTATCCTACCAAGATACATCATGTATAAGTACAGAATTAATGTAATGAATGTGACCATTGTATGTAGAATGTACCAATACATGTTCTTGGTTTAAAATAAAATTAAAAAAAAAAATAAAATAAAAATAAAAAATTGTATCCTGGTTGTGTGCAATTTCTTGAGCCAGTCATTTCATCGTCCTTAATTTTCCAATAGCAATAACCACCATAACAACACTAACAATGGCGGTGGTTTAAGGAGAGGAAAGCATTTTTAGCACCCATCAAAACCAGCCACAGCAGAGCTCATGAACCACTCAAAGTCCTTTCTACCATCCATTATCCTGTTCCTTGACATTCTCCTGATCACAGTGGTTGAAGAATACTCCAAATCCAGCAGCCAAAGAAAGACTCCATCTCTTTCAGTGCAGTGCTGGGTGGGGTGGGGGGCTCCCACTGCCTCGGGAACATGAAGAATCATCCTTCAGAGTAGACACACTTGGGGCTCCTGACACACCACCCTGCCCAGCCCCGAATCCCTAAACACAGAAGGTTATCCTACATGTGTAAAGGAAACTGATGACTATTATCTTAGCAATTCACTTCCCCATCATTTCCTCCATCAGCCTCTTAAGAAGAAAACAGAGCAGGATTTTGAATCCCTTCCCAGCACACAGAAGGCATCTGGAAAACCAATCTAATTATTTTGGTTCCCATCTCCAACTCTATCAGTAACGCATTAACATGAAGAATGGTTAGTCCCTAAAGTGGTGAGATGGAACCCTAGACACCTTGTCTTTTTTCATGCCAAATTTGACGCCAACACCTTTGAAAGGGTTTCCCAAGCATGTGTTGTACATTCCAGCTCAGTTGCAGCTCCTTGCATCAAGTTGTGTAGCTGGTCTGTGTTACAAGTTGCGTCAGTTCCCTGATGCAAAGGAATTTACCTGATGTACCTCTCTCCCTCTTTGTGGTACCTCTCTCCCTCTTTGTGGTTTTAATTTCCATGGTGGGCACACAAAGTAACTCACACATTCAAGAATATCCAGGGCAAACAAAATAAAACGATACATCTCCTGCAACCACAAACAGCATCCTAATGTCTACCAGCTTTGTGCTTCAAGGAATTTCTTATGAAATAAGACCCAAATCCCCTCGGGACTTCGGGTTTGCCAGAGAGCTAATTTTTGTGAATGATTTCAATTTAACTCTCGGGTAACTGTTTCATTACCTTGCTGACACATTTCATGGTTTTGGCAAAACAGGATGAAAATGGTTTTCACTGAATAGCAGCATCACGGTTTCTTTTATGATTATTATTATCAATACGATCCATTTGGCAGGCTGTCTCGGTTTCCTTAGGGTGATAAATGCTACAACAACGTACAGCATCTTGAAAAGAAACGAACGATTCGATTCTGTTATGCCAGGAGCCTTCCGCCTGCCAAAGCCGCGCTGACATCCTGCCACAGGCGACCCATTTGTGCTGCGGTACAGGGAGACGCTTGTTTTTTCTTTGCGGCTTCTACTTGCACTTCACACCATCAACAGAGCCCTATTTCACCTCGCCATCTCTCTGTCCGCTTCTGCCCGCTCTGGCTTGGCACACTTGGATTTTCAATCTCCACACCCAGGCGTGTGTGCGTTACTAATTAGGATGCTGACGACTGGAATTCTCCATAGTGCTCCTTCCCTCACTGCACTCTGGGGTTCGTGACGGGCAGGGGGAAGGTGTCACTAGTTAGCGTTTTGAGGAATGCTGAAGAAGAATCGAAAGTTCCTTTCTGTCTTGCCGGATGTCGCCAAGCCCGGCTGGCAAAGGAGAAACTTTCTAAAGATGTTTTCTAAATACCATGGAGCATTAAATAAACAAATTGGTAAGTGCCCAGGACACATCCGTGCAGACGAGACACCCGCCAAAGCTGGGCCCGTGGCATCACTGGTGGAAAGGAACACACATTGCCTAAGGTCAGGTTTCCTTAAAGTCAATCTGAGAGCCAACGGCAGGGGCCGGGCGAGTTTTCAGGGTCTCTCCTTTGCAATAAAGCTATTAGGCCAAAGCACCAAAGCACAGAAGTCCAATTTCATTTTCTTAGACTTAATGTAAACTGGAAGAGACAGCTGGAGAAACCACACGGAGCCGCCGGGTGCCTGGCTTCCGGCCCACGCTGTAGCACCACCAGGCTGCGGGCCTGCACGGGGCACGGACCTCCTTTGCAAACCCCAACTCCTCATTTGCAAAACAGGGTCTGCAGCTTGTCTGCTTCCTGCCTCTGGACCTTGCAGCCTCCCAAGTATAAAGCAGTTTCTCAGTGCAGCGTGTCTGGGCTCGCATCCTGCTACCCTCTGCACACCAAGCTTCCCTCACAGGCACACGGGTGAGGTTTGGTTTGCAGCGAAGAGCTCTCAGGAGGCAGCGGCGGGACACTGTGCACGAGGCCCAGTGGGAGCGCTTTAGATCACTGGATGCGTCCTGAAAGAAGACCTTGGACTCTGGCCACTCATCTTTCTTGTTTCCCGGTGCATGTGATCCAGCTCACGCTATCACATGCTGCCACGAGGCTCCTCTGAAGCCACGTGCCAAGGTGGACTACCTCGGGCATTTGTGACAGTCACAAATACATGTCACCCCACTGGGATGCCCAGAACATCTCCACACACTGTCGGATGCTCACTGGGCTGTGACAGAGACCGGAGAGCGCCTCTTTGACAACCACCTTCCGAAGGAATTAGGTACCACCCTGGTTTCTGAACACCCACAAAACAAAGCCAAGGTTAGCCCAGCTCTCCGACCAGCTCAGTGTGGACTCAGCGTTCTCATCCGTCCAACACAGACTGCTGTGTAGCTGCTCTGTCCCACGAGGGGAGCCACTGGCCACATCTAAACAGAATTCAACATACAGCCGGGTGTGGTGCTGCACACCTGTCATCCCAGCACTCAGGAGGCTGAGGCAGGAGGATCCTTGCGAGTTCAAGGCCAGCCTGGACTACACAGCAAGACTCTGTCCCAAAAAACAGTTTGGTCCCTCAATGACACAAGCTGTGAGCCAGCTACTCTGAAGCTGCTCCGAAGGACAGCATGGATACAGAATGGCTCCCTCTTCCCAGGGTGTTCTGAAGGTGCCGTTTTGTGGCAGCTAAGACTTTCCTTCCAGTACCAACACCTATGTTAAAATAAAATTAAAAAAAAAAAAAAACCAGGAAGTTAAGCACCGATGTAGCTCAATGGCAGAGTGCCTGCCTGGTGCACGCGAGACCCAGGGTTCAATCCCTGGCACTGCCAAAGAAAAGAGGTCAAGAGAGAAGCTATTTGCCCAAATTTATATGCAACTAATGAAAAATTAAGTATGAGCCTGGAAAATACTTAGATCAGTGTAAAGCAGTGAAAACAGGGGAAGGGAAGAGGGCTGACAGCTGTGTGAATTACTCATCTGAGTACAATATCTCAACATGTCTAAATGACCTGCTTCATCTAATCATGTAATCTGCTCTCTTCCAAGGGGGCCTTTCCAGCTCTGCTCTACTCCCAGGTCCAGGTCCACCCTCAAACCTGTTCCTAGACATCTCTCCACTCGCTATGGCCCTGAGCCAAGCTGTGGAGCTACACGGTCTGATTCCACAGCCACACAGAGCAGCCGTGCACAATTCTTCATTCTGATTCACTTACCTTCTTCCAAACAGCTAACTTTCTAAACCCAACCTATTACCTTCTCACCACGAAAAAGCGCCAATATGCTACATTTCAAAAAGGAAAAGAAGATCGCAACATATTTAAAATTGTAATTTTCTCAAAATCCTTAAAACAAAAAAAAATTTTTTTTTTTTTGAGATAGGGTCTCGCTATGTGGTTCAGGCTGGCCTCAAACTCACTGTTGGCTCACAGTGATCCTCCTGCCTCAGCCTCCCGATTGCTGAGATTACAGGCACGCACTACCATGCCCAACTAAAAAAAAGGATTTTCATTTAAAAAAATCTTTCTATATTATTTCAATACCTAAAGATTCCTTGGGTTCACTGGTCTGTATTAATCTTGGTTATATCAATCTTTTAGAAAGATTATTCCACTACATTTAAAGGCAAAATATGTTCATAGCAGTGGTATGCAGACTTCTTTTCAGATTGGCCCCAAATAGTACAAAATTCACAAAAAGTAGTCTAAAAGAATGATGGCCTAGGGGCTTCTTTCTACACAGCAGTTTAATATTTATTTGAATGCAACATATACTTTACCTTCTCATTTCCAGCTAGCATAGAATACACAGAATCTGTTTTTAACTACACAAAACAGTAGATCCACCTAGCACGTGGTTCCGTTTATCTGCAGTGTCCCGAATATACACAGACCCACAGAGGCAGCAACCAGACCGGAGGTTCCACTGCGGTGCTCTCTGGCCTCTGGGCTGGACTCACCAGAAAATCCAGGCATTTTAAGCGCTCCCAAGTACATCGATTTAACAACCATTCTGCAATCCTTCCTGGCACAATATACCTGGTCCTTGCCGCACGCACAACATACCTTCGCACCAAGATGCATTTAGTAAAATGCCCAGGATGGTGGGCAGCCCCCATCTCCCAGGTCTCCTCTGTCCCCCCGCCTGGCTGCTCCAGAGTAATGGGGTTGGGGGGAACTATCCATGACAGAGATTCCTGAAGACCGGCTGAGATCCTTGGGGTGTGGGGTACCCTGGGCTGGTCACATGCATCCCTCCGACTGTCGCCCACAAACAAAGCACCTGAGCACCGTTCTTTCCTCAGGGAGAGGCTAGCTCTACTCTGCAAATCCCAGCATCGGCGTCAGGGCCAGAGAGGATGCATGGCAGGAAACACGCCCAACACCGCGATGCGTTCTGTGGCCAAGTAGGTCGCGCGAGCCCTCGGTGGGCCCTGCCCGGAGTTCCTTTATTCATGGTTCAAACGCTTGCCACAGCTGCAGAGCTGCGAGGCTTCCAGAGTCCTAAATCCATCTGTTTCCTGCTTATCTGAATTTCATACAAGATTAATATTCTGCCACCATTTGACGACAGAGACAAATGACCACCAAGTTCGAAATGACGACGGTCCCTGTAAATAACCACTGCACCACAAAGAACCTGGCTGAAATGTGACATGTGCGGCTGACATTTGGCATTTGGGGAAACATATATTTTGCAAACCAACCACTGCGTGGTCACACACGGAATGAAAGATGCCTTTAAAGTGGACCTAAAAAACCTAAAGGTCAGTGAACACCGTCTCTTCATCATTGTCAAATGTACTGCCTCTAAAAAGAGGTTTTTAAGCAAAAAACATGAAAGCAACCCATAATGCAATTAATTTAAAAAGAAACTGTAAATTAATATTCGAGCCATACAGAAAGTTAATCGGCAATGTAAAATGAAGATTAAATGCACCCTAGTGCATAAGCCAGAAAGTCCTGCTGTGAGGCTTGCCTTACAAATGAATGCTTCTCTTCAGGTTTACAGAAGGAAAAGCGTTTGCTTTGAAGAGAGATGTGCATGTTAAAGGGCCTGAATCGCAAACCGTGAGAGAACGTAAATTGCTACAAATAATACAGACTTTGCAACTGGTTTTTAATTCTTTCAACCTGTTCCACTCTTGCTCCTACATATTTTACGTCCTCAACCAAGAACCAATGGCAACCTCAGCAAATAACATCCTTGGGTCCCTGTCTAGGGCTGGAAGGCAGGAATACTTGATAAAAGAACAGAGGAGTTGAGATCATTCTGTCGCCCTACTCTGCACAAAATACAAAGAAATCCCTTTTGATTGTTCCCTGTGAATGCGGTTACAAGCAAATCTGAGATACTCCTGGCCGGTAAACTGCATTTGCCTAGGCACCAAGCCGTGTGGTAACATACTGGCTCCAAGTCAGATCCAAACATAGAACCGTGATTTCGGCAGACGCTCTTTAAGCGACAGACACTACATTTTGGAATAATCAAGAATCCTTTCAGATTAAGATAAGACTTACTTCATCATGCTGATCACAGAGTGCCCCCAAAGTTTATACACACGGACTGGAAGTTTATACTGCTGCAGGAAAAGTCACAGGGGCTGGGAGGGGAAGAGTCCATCCGGGGACAGGATGAAGTCAGACAGGGGACTGTCATCGGCCTCCTACAGGGTCATGGCCGGAAGCGCCGGGGGGAGGGTGGCAGGATGAGACCTCAATAAACCGAGAGACCATGGTGGGAAGTGGGCTGCCTTGGAGCATCATGCTGCACACTCCCACAGCTGCTTTTGCTGTTTCTTCCATGCTCTTCTCGATGGAAGTTGAAAGGAACGGAAAGGAAGAAGGAGTGATCTCAACACAGCAGTCCCTGTAACAGCAGAGTCTTGAGGAAAGGGCCCTGGGGAAGCTGAGGAACAGGCACTGGGCTTTTCTGTGCATCTCACACCACCTGGAATCATCTTCTGCTTCCACAGAGCGCTCACGCCCCAGACATAAAGGGTCCGACTTTGGAGTCATTCTTTGTGCAAATCGCCCAATTAAGATGGGCAACCGTGATCCCAGCACTGAGGGAAGATAAGGAGGAGAATCCCAAGTTTGAGCCCAGCCTGAGCAACTTAGCAAGAGCCTGTCTCGAAAAACAAAAAGGGCTGGGATATAGCTCAGGGTGAAGGCGTGGGACTCAATCCCCAGGAGCGGAGGAGAAGGAGGGAGCTGTGATGGTTCCTATTGACCTTCAGCTTGACTGGACTGGGAGGCGCCTAGGGATCCGAAAAGCATGCTCCTGGGTGTGTGAGTGAGGATGCTTCCAGAGAAACCTGGCAGGTGGGACAGTAAACTGGGGAGGGAGGTAGACCTGCCCGGAATGAGGCAGCACCATCTGGTAAGGTGGGGACCAGGACGGAAGAAAAGCAGAAGGAGGAGGGAGCCCAGCAGCACACACAAGCTGGATTCTTGAGCGGGAGCATCTTTAGTTGCTGCTACGGCCAATGGACAGCAGATTCCAGCTCTTTCTACCTTTCCATGTGGCCCACACCAGCGAGTCCAGGGAACTTTCAGGCCTCCAGCTGCAGCCAGGGGCTGCATCCTGGGTCCCTCGTGTTCTGAGGCTTGCAGATTCTTAGACTGAGCTGCCCCTGGATTCTCTGGCTCTCCAGCCTCTGGCAGCTCTATCCATCCCCTGATGCAGTCAGCCAATCTAATGAAGGCCCTTCATAATCACACACACACACACACAACACACATTCTCTCGGTTCTGTTCTTTTAGAGAACCCTAAAACAAGAGCGAAATAAACATTTTCAAAAGACATAAAAATGACCAACGAGTAGGGAACATACTTTAACAACAAGTATGGATGTTGAACAGAAATGGTCAACATCACTGTTCACTAGGGAAATATAATTGAAATCTACTATGAGATATCGCCTCAATCCAGTAAGAATGGCTATAACAAAAAGGCTAAAGATGACAAGTGCTGGTGAGGATGGGGAGGTAGGGGGCCCTCTACACTGTTGGTGGGAGTGTTGGTCAGTGAGGCCATTGTGGAAAATAGTATGGAAGGTCCTCAGCATAAATAAATAAAGGCAGAACGCCATGTGATCCAGCAATCCCACTGCTGGGAACGTGCAAAGGAAACAAAGTCTGTAGGTTGAAGAGATACCCGCGCTTCTGTGTTCACAGCAGCTTGGGTGTCCACCAACCAATCAGTGATGACGAAGCGGGACAGATACACGATGGAGAGCAACTCAGCCGTGGAGGATGGAATCCGGAGACTCGTGGCAACGTGGACAGAACTGGAGATCACTATGAGAAGCAAGAAAAGCCAGGTACGGAATGACAAGTACCATGCGACAAGTACCTTGCACCCACACTGAAACCTGAAAAAGTTACCCTCATGCGAGTTGAGAGAGTAGCGGTTCCGAGAGGCTGAGGAAACCAGGGAAAGGAGAGATGGCAGGAGGCTGATCAGGGTACCAAGTTACAGTCTGGAAGATGCTGACGCTCTGCGCGCTACTACACTCCAGGGTGACTAGACATGGCAATAACATTGTGCATATTTCAAAAAGCTGGAAGAAAGAATTTTCACCATAAAGAAATGAAGAAATGAATTTTTTTTTTTTTTTTGGTGCTGGGGATCGAACTCGGGTCCTTGTGCTTGCAAGGCAAGCACTTTAACCACTGAGCTAAATCCCCAGCCCCTGAAATGAATGTTTAAGTTGATTTAAACGTTATACAATGTATACACGTATCTAAACATTACATGTACACTATTAATGTGATGAATATGTATGATTTGTATGTGTTGCGTACTGGTTAAAAATAAATTAAGATAATTTAAAGATTCTTTGTGAACAACCCAAGTTCCCATTAATGGGTATATGGATAAAACACAATGTGGTCTAGACATGTGACTGAATACGATTAGGCCTCAAAAAAGACAGAAATCCTGTCATATACTAAATATGGATGGACTTTGAGGATGTTGTGCTACATGAGATGAGCTAGTCACAAAACAGCACGTAGAGACAAGAAGTAGAAAGGTAAGTGCAGGTCTCAGGAGTGGGGAAAATGGGGACTTTGGTTCAAGGCCAGCCTGGCGTATACAGGGAGACTCTTTAAAAAAAAAAAAGCTAAGTTTTATGTTATATCTATTTTATCACAATACAAAATAACAATTCTTTGTAACTGATTTAGGTAAAGGCCACGTCTTTCTTGGGGACTTATTTTCACACTGGAAGTTCCATTAAAAAATTACTAATTGTTCACGTGAATGGGAAATTTGGAGAATTCCATAATTATCCTAAGCCATTAGATTCAGGACTACTGGCTGTGAAAAATGTCAAGTCATGCCGATTGTTTTTCTTTTAAACAGACTCTAAATGACATGGAGTGAAACTAAATTGATACCTGTGATATATGATCTTATCATCAAAATATATTTTATAACATGAAGAAAAACAAATTTTGGTCTACAAAACCAGGTTGAATTCATCCCAATTCAATCATGGGATGAATTGGGTCCTCTCAAATTCATAGATTGAAGCTCTAGGCCAGTGATGGCGAGCCTCTTGGAGACCAAGTCCTGAAATTAGCAACCTCAAACCCACTTATTTATCACAAAGTACCAACACTGCAATTCAACGCAAATGCTGAGGTTTTAGTTTAGAAAAGCAACATGGCACCTTGGCTCACATGCCAACAGAGAGGGCTCTGCGTGCCTGCTGTGGATTGTGTGCAACAGGCTCACTCCCACTGCCCTGGGCCCTGCTGTGTGACAATCTGGACTCAGGGCTAGTCGAGAAGCAATTAAGGTTAAATGAGGTCACAAGGGTGAGGCCCTGATCTGACAGGACTGGTGGCCATCTAAGAAGAGGAGGAATACAAGTCAATCTCTCCCTCTCCACACATAGGCAAAAAAGAAAGGCCGTGTGAGGACACAGTTAAGAAGACAGCCAGGGAGAAAGAGCTGACCAGAAATTGACATTTTCTGGCAACTTGATTTTGAACGTCTGGCCTCCAGAGATATGAAAAAATAAGTTTCTATTGTTTAAGCCTCACAGCCCCTGCTATTTTGCTTTGTTTTCACAGCCCAAGTGCACTAATACAATATCCTCACTGTTCCCCAAATTTACAGTTGTATTGAGTATTAAGAGTCCCCTGCGGGGGCGCAAGTAATTCCTCACCCGCGCTCCCCGTGGAGGGAAACGGAGGGCAATGTTTTCTAAGTGCAATGCTTTGGACGCTACGGCCCCGGAACTGGACCAACGTGCAGCAGGCGCTGTGCTGAGATGAAACAGAGCCCAGCAGCACCCTGGTCTCTACCTGCTACTGCCAGTGGCACCAGCCACCCCCAGCTGGGATGATCAGATGTCTCCGGACACGGCCAAACACTCCCCGAGGACGGACGAATCGCTCCCTCTTGAGAACCACTCACTGTCCCACACTTAGAAAGACAGACTTGGGAATGGCCCGTCTGTCCTGTTTCTGTTTATACAGAAAACTGAAAGGAAAGATAAAGAACAACATCCTAGATTTGGGGTAAAAGCAGGAACTAGTAGAGAAGGTGGCAAAAGGCTCTTCAGTTATTTTCAGGACCCATCGTGGCCATTTTACAACGAGACTCTGAAGCTGTTTTCAAGGATTTAATTGTGACTGCCATGTTAATTTAGGACCATCTGATCAAAATTCCATTAGGAAGAAACCTGCTGGCCTTTCCACTGTCAGCTGGGAAGAGGGCACCTCGCACGTCCCTGGCCTCTTGGGTTTGAGAGGAAAGGAAATAAACAGTGGGCTGTTCAGGAGAAAGCAGGTTTGCAGGTAATGCTGTGACACCCAAGTTGTAGGTGTGTTCCAGCCACTGAGGACAAAGGTCATTAGAAAGAAAAGAAAGTGGAATAAATCTGAACCACAGATTGGAAGGGAAGGAGAGAAGAAAAGAGCGAATCCTTTGGTCAAACAGCACCGTCAGGACATCGCAAAGGGCACTGTTCTATCCGCCTGGAATTCACACCTCTGAGTCATCATTGAGGGTTCAGATAAGACGGATTAGCACCCCAGGCCAGGTGACCGGGGCCCCTGCTTGCTGATGACTCCCTGGGGGTGTGAAACCAGCACACCCGGGCTGGTCTTTGACAGGGTGCGCTGCCCAGCTGAGACCTAAAGCAGGCGCTGTTTTGTCTGTGCCCACCTCCAGTTTGGGGAAGTCTGCAGGCTCCAGGGAGCCTCTTCCCTTAGAGTTGAGGCTCCCCTGAAAGGTGACCACCTGGGTCAGTTGTGCCCTCAGAGTTCATAAATAAAAGGGAACTGGTGAGAACTGGCCGCCCATCCTTGTCGTCAAGACCTCAAAAAGGACAGAAATCACAGTCAAACGAGCGTGCGCGCACACGCGCGCGCACACACACACACACACACACACACACACACACACACACACAGACCCCAGCACACAAACGGATCGCATTCCCAAAGTACTGCAGCGCAGTGCGTATGTGGGGGCTCTCACGGGAAGTGGGAGGGGGAAAAAACTGACAAGCTGGCAGGGAGCATGCGTGAACACAGCCTCCTTCGGTGCAACACCACCTCCTGGAGCCTCAGGGATTTCACCAGCTTCCCAAAAGTCCAGCGGGGCGTGGGCGCAGGGCACCCGAGCAGACAGGAAGGGACAGTACCTGGACTCGAAGTCAGCCCTGGTTTCCTCCCGCTCACCCCAAGTCCATTTCCAACGTCTGCCCTCTGTCCTCCCATTAATGGCAAAATAGGCGCTGAAACAAGAGGCCCCCAAGTTCCCACTGCTCCTCAAACAACCAGCCCCCCAGTGAAAGCCCACGGTCCCCTGCCAGATCCCCAGGCTTCCCGCGGCTCCAGGTGGGGAGGGTCTCAAAGCTGCCCTCCCCTGCAGCTCTCCTTCTCTCCATCACACACAGTGGTCCTCTGGGGGTGAAAGACGGTCTGCCGGGGCCCTGGGCTGAGCCTAAAGTCAGCCTCACAGAGCCACACCCGGCGGGAGTCCGTCCCCTTCACCCCCGGAAAAGACAGGATTAGGGAGATGGAGAACACAGTGGCGGCCAGCTATTGTGGAGTGGTGTGAGGGCACTTCCTGGGATGATGTCCGTCCAGACTGTGGTGAGTTTTTGTGCACCTACAGATGAGAATGCATTTCAGTCACCAAGCTCGTACAACCCACAGGTGCGCGCTTATGTCAACGGTATTGCGCTGGGGCTGTTTCTGACTTTGGATAGTATGGTGCTGTTCTGCAACATGTGGTCATTGTGTGGAGGTGGAGGAATACACTGTAACTCATTAGGCTGTGTTTCCAACTTCTCGTGGGTCTAACATAATTCCAGAATAAAAGGCTTCAAGCCGGGTGTGGTGGCTCACATCTAGTCCCGGCTACCTGGGAGGCTGAGGCAGGATGATTGAGAGTTAAAGGCCAGCCTGTACAACACAACAAGATCTTCTAAGAAAAACAGGGCTGGTGAGGGTGTAGCTAGTGATGGAGTGCTTGTCTAGTATGCTCAGGGCCCTCGGTTCAGTCCCCAGTACTGTGGATGGAAAAAAGTTACTTCACAAATAACACTGTCTGATGGATGAATGAGTAAAGAAAATATGGTCCATCCACAGACTGGAACAGCAATGGGCTATATGTAGGAATAAAGAGCTGACACAGGAGACTCTGACAGCAAACCACGAAGATGATATGCTGAGTGGAAGACCCCAGACACAGGAGGCCACTCTTCGGTGCACAATCCCACACACATGAAATGCCCACAAGAGGCAAATCCTAGAGACAGGCGGTACATTAGCAGTTGCCGGGGGTTTGGGAGGCAGGAATGGGGAGAGACTGCTAATAGGAATGAGTTTCTTTTGGGAGCAATGACATGTTCTAAAATCAACGGCAGTGATACTGCGCAACTCTGAATAAATTAAAAACCACTTAATTGTACAATTAAAATGAGTGAATTTTCTGCTCTGTGAACTGCATCTCAATAAAGCTGTTACAAAAATAACAGAGCTGGTGCAAAATGCTATCAATTCAACTGACAATGGGGAGTTATCTCTGAGAACCCCGTTACACATGGAAGGTGGACGTGCATGGAGTTCACCTCCCCTACTGACATCCTAGTCAAAGATACTGGTTATTTACCCACAAGATCTGGGGGCTGACTGGAAACTGCATACTGTATAATACCAGGGTGGGAGGCCACCAAAATTTGATATTTCCTCTGAGGGAGACACATGGCCTGTGTGCCATCACAAAGTTGAAAAAGTGTGAAGCCAGACCACCACGAAGCCAAGAATCAC
>PVJO010030802.1:0-15057 GCA_004026905.1 Hystrix cristata | reverse complement strand
TTTTTTTTTTTTTTTTTTTTTTTTTTTTTTTTTTTTTTTTTTTTTTTTTTTTTTTTTTTTTTTTTTTTTTTTTTTTTTTTTTTTTTTTTTTTTTTTTTTTTTTTTTTTTTTTTTTTTTTTTTTTTTTTTTTTTTTTTTTTTTTTTTTTTTTTTTTTTTTTTTTTTTTTTTTTTTTTTTTTTTTTTTTTTTTTTTTTGCTATACCAATACTGTGCTGTTTTGTAACTATGGCTTTCTAGTATAATTAGAAATCAAAGTTGTGATGCCTCCATCCTAGCACTTTTTGGTTAGGATTGTTTTGGCTAATTGCTCTTTCATGTTTTTGTATGAATTTTAGGATTTTTTTCTAGGTCTATGAAAAATATCATTGACATTTTGACAGGGATATCACTGAACTTGTGGCTCTCTTTTTCAGTAATGTTAGTTCTGCCATTCTGTGAACACAGAGGCCTTTTCTTCAATTTTTCTTCACTGTTTTGTAATTTTCATTGTAGAGCTCTTTTGCTTCCTTGGTTCAGGTGTTTTCCAGATATTTTAGGGTTATTTTGGGGAGAACTATTGTTAATGGAATTGTTTTCCTGATTTCATTTTGGTTAGATCGCTATTGTGTAGAAAAGTTACTGATTGTTCGATGTTGATTTGTACCCTACAGATAAGGTAGTTCTACATAAGCTTCTTTTGTTTTTACATCTTGTAAATTTATTAAATAAAATTTAATAATACTATTGTTAAATAATAGCAGGTGAGTTTTCCACAGCCAAATGTAACATGTCATGAAATCTCTAATACCATGTGTATGTGTGTGTGTGTGAGATACTGAAGATAAACCTAGTCTCCTTCACAATGAACTACATCCCTAGTTGTATATATGTGTGTGTGTGTGTGTATGTGTGTGTGTATATATATGTATTGTATGTATATATTCATCTATTCTTATTTTAGGACAAGGTTTCCATTAAGTCCCTAAATTGCACAGGCTTTTCTCCAGCTCGGGTTGCTTCTGCCTCAGCCTCACACAGTGCTGAGATTACAGGCATGCTCTACCTTGCCCAGTAGGATAACACTTCTTGATTAAATAATTTTATCAATGAATTATATATTAAAAGTCAACAATAGAAAATAAAGTCAAAGGTAAATTTAAAATATGAATGATATTTAAGATATATGATATAAGTCAAACTTTTTTATGCACCACTTTAAAAAGCAAAAAAATAAAAAAAAAAGACAAGAGTGAATAATAAACTAACATTTGTATTCTTCATAGCTAGACGGGCTGTAGAGGAGAAGAATAATAGCAATTACAAAGCTATTTAGAAACATAATGCTAATCTTTTCTTCAGGGATTAGAGAAAGAAATTAACAAGGCAAAAATCTCGCTACTCCTTGGTGAAAGTTTTTAATTACTTCATAATGTAACCTGCTCTGGTGGACATTTAATTATTATTAAATGGTAACAACACTTAAGTGTTGGTAATATTTTCCCACTTCTAAGAATCATATTTTAATATCCTGGGAAATATTTTTGGAGGCAAAATTCCTCTTGGAAGTTATCTTTATTTATAATCACTATTGATTGGGTACAAACTGAGAAGAAAGCTTACATAAAGAATGAATATTTTTATTTTAATAATGTTACTTTTAAACAGAAAAATCTTGGAGACAAGATAATGATTAGACTTTCCCTAGAATATACCAAGATGTAAACTCATCACTGATCCACATCATGAAAAATAATGGAGACTTAATTGTTTTGAATGATTGAGAATAATGCAAGTACTGAAATTTAACATAAATCAAATAATTTACATTATCTAGAGCTAAGAAACAAAAACTAAATATAATGGTTGTGTGCTCAGAATTATACAGAATTTGAGCCATTACTATAGATAGGTTTATATCACTTTAAACAGTGTATATAATCTTAAATGTAGGTCTGTTTATTCAACAATCATATATGCCAGATCCTGTAGTAGAAGTTAAGGTCTCAAGATTAGTATGCCACAAGCCAGAACTCACAGTCCAATAGAGAAGACATTACTCATAGATTTATAATTCCAATGTAATAAAAGGTTTATTTGTGCTGTTGCTTCTTCTCAGCAGCATTCTATTTCTTCTATAAAATGAGACTGGCTACAATTTATTTATATCATATATTTGACTTTCCCAGCTTCTTTCTGACTTGGATCTCCAGATTCAGTAATTTGTTGGTTATGCAGTTGAAGAATGGTAAAATGTAGAGCCTCCGCCCATTAAATACCCACCTTACTGGTCAACCCAAGAAGAAGCCTTGTATCCATACTAAGGATATTGTTGCTCTCTTCTTTGATTCTACTACCAAGCAGCAGATGCATTCCTCATTATATAAGTGGCTATGTTTTCTGTGTGTTGAAAACCTGAAAGGGAATACGTTAAAATATTTTTATCATGATGCATAATTTTGCCCCTACATTTCTCATAATTTTAACATATGAACCAACTCTTTTTTCATAAGTCAAGTTAAGTTGCTGAGATGGGCATCCATTTATTAATTTACTTTATACTGTATGCCTGATTACCACATATAATTCAAACTTACAACACACAATAAAAAGTTGTTTCCTAAATGTGTTATGCAAGGCGAATTCTTCATTTATCTGGAGATTTAAGGAGAACTCTTAAATGATAGAAACAATAAAAAAGTACTTGTTATTAATGGGTAATTGTTTTGGGGGTATTTGTTTTGTTTAAAATATTTTAAGATAATTAAATCAGAAAATAGAAATTCATAAGGCGGTTTAGTTGAACACATAGGCCCATTAATATGGTGCTCTAATGGAATGAATTCTAATATATTTATGAAGAAAATTTCCATAGTGAATTTCTATTCCAACAATTTTCCATGATAAGACATAGTATATTAATCAGTTTTCCATCCATGAGACAAAATACATGAGAGAGAAAAAAGAGTTAAATGGAAAAGGGATATTTTGACTTATAGTCTCAGAGATAACATTCCATGGTGATTTGGCTTCATTGCTTTTAGGCCTGTGGAGAGAGGAAACATCATGGAAAAACGGCATGGAGGGGGAAACCTACTCTCCTCATAGAAGCTGGGAAGTGGATTGTTGAGAGAGCCATTGTCAAGAGAAACTAATTTAGGTTTTGCTCTCCAAATTTCTCTTACCTAATTTCTCTTTGAAGAGCCTACTTCCTAATAGCCCATTCAGCTATGACCCATAATAGATCGACCAATTGTTCAGATTGGGCACCTCACCTCCATGATTCCTTCATTTTCCAAAAGCCAATTAGATGGCAACCAAGACTTCAACACAATGAGACTTTGGGAGTTCATTCTAGATCCCAATCATTATACATATGGACAACAGCTTCAACTATACCTGATTGAAGACTTGAAATTCCTTGACAGTACAATAAAACTACGCAGATCACTATCAAAGATTACAGGAAGCAAATTTTGGGCTTAGATCACTGCAAGCTCCATAGATAAGAGAGGATTCAGAGAAGCCCAGGACCTTTAGCACCTCAAAGAGATGCAGATTTGATTCAAGACTTTGTATGAACAAAATAATTGACAACTTACAAATTCATAAAAAGTTGAGTGTGTTCATATACAAATCATAAAAATTTGCTGGTTTTGACACTTCTCAAAGCAAATAAATGATTGATAAAATTATTCTTAATATGTTGGTAGCAATTGTCTAAAGAACTTCTAGGAAATTCTGCATATGTTTGCTTTTTGAATTCATTTTTTAAACTTACTTGAGCATTTCTAAAGACATCCAGGGTAAATTAATTTTGAGAATAAAATTAATGTTGTGAGATATAATTTTAGAGATCATGACCTCAATTTGTTAAACCTGGGAACGAATGAACAAACACAATATTAGAAAATGATAATGAAGTAAAACTTAAAAATATTTTTTAAAATGTGAGAAATCCTATTATGCTAGAACTAAATATTTAACAAGTATAAATGTCATTGATACTAAATTTATATATAAAAATGAAAGAACACAACTTTTTTTTGGCAAATTGACAACAAATAAATGGGTGATAGACATTACCTGATTTCAGTCGTTAAGAAGATAAAATTTGCAAGATACTTACTATGACTTAAAGAAGGGCTCTTTTTAAAAATAATTTTCTGTTATCATATCACAATAGATTTTTTAAAACTAATTAAATCCGGTATTCAATTTTTAAAGTTTATAACAAATATCAAGTTATTACATTTCCCAAACACTTGCAAACAGAATTTAAAAGTAGAAACTAAATGGATTTATTTTACCATTCAAAATGATCATACCATACTTTAGCAAATCTTATGAGAAAGAACAATGTCTAAATGGCCTCAATAAGTGCATCTTTTGGGTAATAATTCACTATTTCTTTTTTTTAAGAATCACTATTAAAATTCATGTAGGAGAAAAAAATAGGGCACATTATACTCACAAATGTCATATGTTTTTTATTTTAAAATTGGTCTGGGAATTTGAATGTTCTATTTGAAGTCAGAACACGTACATAAAAATTGCTATGGTTTAAATTGAAATTGTCGCCCCAAAGTCTCATGGATGTGGAGAGTGATTTTATCACAAGAATGTTATTCTCATCAGTGGATTCATCCATTCATGAGTACAGTAGCTGATTGTGCTATCAGGAAGGTGGGGTTTTTCTGGATGTGGGTCTCCTGGGGTATAACCTCAAAAGGCGTGTTCTTGTCCCCTTGTCTTCCCTTCTCTCTCTGCTTCTCAGCTACCATACAGTAAGCAGTCTTCCCTTGAGTGGCCTTTTACCATGTTATTCTGCCTTGGAGCCAACCAACCATGGACTGAATCCTCTGATTACCATGAGACGCAATAAACCTTTCCTCCCTTGAGTTGTGGATGTTGGGTGTTTGGTTTCATTGATGGGAAAGTAACTAATACATACTCAGAATATATGACATGACCAATCATTCACTACAGAAGACAACTTTAAACAATTGTTAAGGCTACATCAATGCATTCCTGCTGAGTATCAGCTCAGTCCTGCTCATAAGTTAAATATAAATTTTTTTATGAAAATAGTCATATAAATGTTCTTCTTAAATTTTAATTACCCATGTTCACTGTTTGCTGACACTTAAACTGTCCAGTGTTAACATTTTCAAGACTTTAATTAACAAGTACACCAGGGATTGCGTGATGCTGTAATGTAGTGTAATATGATTTTATGTATCTGTCTTAATACCTAAATATTATCTGAGACCCATATGTTTATATAAAAATTAAATATTTAGTCAGGTAATGGCACATTTTCATTAGCATTGATGAGTTTTCACAGATAGAAGATAAATGGCATTTTGTTCATTACAGCATGTTTCTTAGTTTTAATTTAATTTATCATTTTATGTTTATCATATTATAGAGAAATAGGCACAAATATCCATTTAGTAATAAACTTTCAGGGCCAAGTCAAAAGAAAAAGATTTTTACATGAAATTGCAAAACGAAAGAAATTCAACACTTTCGCGAAATTGTAAAATTAAACAAATTATTTCGACATTTACTGGTCATTTATTATGGCACACACAGGAAGCTGAAAATATTTTGTCATGTGGATTATTTTAATTAAATTTTATAACCATAACCACAAACATGGAATGCAGTACATATTGATATTATCCTCATTTTATAGAGAGAAATGTACACATAGGAAATTAAACATAAAGAATAAAAAAAAAAATCCCATGTCACCTTTTCCCTAACCCTAAGCACTGAGACTCTCTATCTTGTTGCTTTCAAGTATAGATCCTCATTTCTTAGTTTTAATCTAAATTTGAGTGCTACTTCCACTGGTATTAACTTCCATCAGATATTGTGTTATCGTTGCTTAATAAATGCTATGATAATTAATTTTAAGTATTAGCATTAATATCTGATAATCACTGAATAATCGTTTCGTCTTTACCTGTTGGTAACATACGGCTATATATAGTATAGATTTAGATATGTAATTTATTTCTATGGGCATGATGGCAATTTCCACTAATTTGTTCATTCATTTATTCAATAAATATTAATTGAAGTTTCACTCTGTGCCTTTCATTGTTTTGCTACTGGGGGGACACAGTAATGAAACAAAGTAACACATTCTATCCTGATGCAACTGACATTCTAGTCAGAATACAAAGACAATAAGCGATTAATACGGAACTATAAGATGATGATAAAGTGTAGGGAGAGAAATGAAACTGGATAAGGGGAATTGGATAGTCAGCTTTAGAGAATGTCTTTTATTTTTGGTAGTGCAGACCTGGAGGATGTTCTTGATAAGGAATGTTTCAGCAGAGACTTAAATAAAAAAGTTAGGAATCGAGCCAAGCATGCAGAATTCCAGCTAGAGGGAACAGCAGCAAAAAGATGTCAAGAGTAAATATAACTTTGCCTCTTAAGGTACTTAATTGTATATTTCACACAGAAGATGTTAAAACTGTAAATGAAAGGGATGACATGAAATAAATCTTCCTTATCTGGTTCCACCAAATCTTTTTAGGCTTTATCTTATAGGCTTCTGCGATCTAAAGTCATTGTAACAAAATAGAAAAATCCCATGATTTTAGTGCTAGAAAATATAGTTGGTGCTTCGAGCTCTGTATGGCACTAGTTCATGGCCTTGGGTGAGTCAATTTAAACTTTCTGAGCTTTCCTCTAAGCAAAGGGGTGTGGGATCTGCACTTGCATTCTGACTTTTGTACAGATGGACTTCAGGCCATGTTTTTAAATTCAACTGCTCATTTGAATCATTCAGCAGTGATTTTTTTTAAGAAGCATATATTCTGATTGCTCTCGTTTTCGAAAATGGGAAGAAGGGCAACTAAGCCATCTTGTAATAATGGAGGATCTTTTGTCTACCATAAGGAAAACAATTTACTCAAATAATAAAAGGCTGGGAAATGTTCAGTGAGACTGCACAATATTTTGGGAATATTTTGTCCGATTGGGCTGCAGTCTATCCAGTGCCTCACACCTCAGAAGGAAAAGAGGGTGACACAGGACCTTACCAGGGAGAGGCAAGGATGGGAGTGACTGAGATCACACCTGTGGCAAGTCAGATTCTGTGAACCAGAGTAAACTCTGCAGAAGACAGCTCTCCTAGGATGTCTTACATTCTGCATAATATAAATCTGGAGCAATTCTTATTTGTTCCCTAGGTTTCTTTGTATGTGAAGGCCTGTCTGCTATAACTATCATTGTGTCTCTATCCATTCCTTAGCCCAATTTTGGAAAGTAATTTTGAATTAATATAGTTATGATTTTGGACTTAAAAACAAAACAATAATAAAATGTCTTCTTGAAAGTGAGTGTCTTATCTTTTCTAGAGTCAACAGTTTGTAAGAGAACAGATTTACTACAGGACATTTATAGGTTACAATAGTCACCCACAAGCCAAATACAGGAACAGTGGCCGAATGTCTAACTAGGCACTGGAGACCCAAAAGATCCAATCAAGGGCTGGGAGCCCACAGCACTGTCTTGTGTACATCCATGTCTGCAGATAATGGCTGAAGAAATCTTTACTGGAATCGGGATATGATGCTCACAGCAGAGATGATGACCAGAGCTTCCCCGAAGCAACAGCAGCCATCCTCAATGACAGCAAGGCTCCGAGCTCCTTCCTCGACGAGAACAGCCGGGTTCCTTTAAGGAGAACCAGCCTCAGCAGAGCTTCTTCTGGAAAACAGCTGGCCAACTAGCCTCTGCTCCTGTTCTCCTTTATGTTGCATTGGCAACAGTCCTCAGGTGGATTCTCTACACCCAGCATCACACCAACTCAGTCCAGCTGGGTGTTCTAGCTCAAGTTGACCTCATTAAGTCCACCACAATGAGCTTCCACAGAAAGCACAGAATTATATCTTTGGTATTCTTAATCGTTTTCAAGGACAGGGATGACCAAGAAGAACTGTGTTCAGAGAAGACACATTAAATAAAATTTAATTCTGTCTATTGCTTGGGAATGACAGTAGAATCACTGAAATGACAATGTTCCTTTAACTTAAAATGACCAGGTATCAGCTAAGTTATGAAATCATTCTCAATCTTTTTTTTTTCAAATAGTGGAAAAATAGCACCTCATCCTTCCTTTCACCAAACAAGGCTTTAATGCATGAGAGATACAGCAAGACAAGTCGCTTTCTCTCGCATCCTATTAGTTTTTCTATTCAAGTGCATTGGTCATAATAACTTTTTAGTGTTATATGTCACATACTTAAATGAAGAAGACAGAAGAATGCCAGAACAAATATAAACGATGGGAAAAGGAAATTAGTTTTAAGTGGCTTAGAAAATGAAGAGTCATATGCCTGTTTGTTTTTAGTGAGACATGAGTAAATTTTCATCAGAGAATATTTTGAATTGGAATGTAAGATCTATGTTAAATAGAGACATAGTATTTTCATTGAACCGAATCAGAGTGACGGCTTCCATTTTAGGTATTAGAGACAAAAAGAACAGTTCCAATTTAAAAATACATTATTTAGAGGCTTGATTGCCAGTTCATTGATATTTGGTGGTGAGGATTTTGGGAAGTGATTGGGCCATGAGGGCTCTGATCTCATCAATGGATTAATGCATCAGTGGATTTGTAATTCGTTATTAGAGGTGGTAGGAATTTCAGAGTGTCGTGTGTGCGTGCCCCAGGGGAGGATGTGTATCTGTATCTGGCCCTTTCCCCTTTGTCTCCCTGCTTCCTGAGATGAAATGAGCAGCTTTGGTCCACAGCGCCATCACGATGCTTTGCCTCACCACAGATCTACGAGCGTCGATCCATACTGCAAACTCTGAAACCATGAGCCAGATTAAACTTTTCCTTCTTTCAGTTGATTTAATCATAGTGATGGCAAGGTGACTTATACACCAAGCGTGTCTTCCTCCTTTAATACGGACTTAAGCAGGAAAATGAAATGTCTAATTTATAAAGAATTTGACATCCATCCCTCGTCTATGAACGTCATTGGTTAAGCAGAGCCTCTCAAACTATGTTATAGGTCAGTACTTTTACATAGGGAATGAAAATAATAATGTTGCCTGCTACATAAACCTACTGACACAAATAGGTACTGTACATAGGAAACATCAAATATGAGGCTTGTTAATACAAATACTGTTGTGCTTCTCAGTTAATTCTTGACTAAAACACACACGATGTTCTACTTCGTGCTAGCTAATTTTATGTATTTTTGCATTTAGGGTACATTATTACTAAAATCCCTACTCCAGATCTTTTGTTAAATAGTATTTTCTTCCTATCAGCATGGATTTTAATATATTTTAAATCTAGATGAAAAATCTAAACTATAAAATTGTTTTAGTGTAATGAGCTAGTCAAGTCTGAACTTCAAAGATAACTTTCAGTATCCTTGAAGTACCTAACAAAATAGAAAAAAGGCTCTTTAGCAATTATTGTCAGTCTTTTATTCACATATAAGTGTAAAATTATATTTTAGAATAAATTTAAGAAAATAATTGCTTATTATTTCACTTTATATTAAAAATCAGGAACAAGCAGTAAAATATTTCTTATAAAGATAACACACACTTCTCTGTAAGGTAGGTTCTACCCACAATATGTATATAGTGTGTATATGTATGTGAATTGTCAAAGGATAAATGTTTGATAAAGATATTACCAAAATTGTGATGCGAAATAGTATATTTTTAAGGGTAAGGCATTGACTGTTTACAAAATGGGAATTTCATATCTATAAAAGAAATTATCAGGAATTATCAATATATCAGGAGGGAAGGAGGGAACACCTATAAATGGCCATCTGGCCCATAAAACAAAGTAAGTTAATTTTGTCCAGTGTAATAAGAAATCCAGACAATTTTAGCAAACTAAGAGAAAGAAAACAAATGTTGTCTTTCTACTAAATTAGTTAATGAGTATATAGAGAGTTTTGCATTCCAATAAAGGATAAAGTATAAATACTTATTCCTGACAAGAGGTGTTGGAGATGGAGGGTGGAGAACCAGTATGCGGGGATTTCTGCTGCATGCAAGATTAATATTCACTATGATCCTGCCCTGCTGACCAGCCAGCCAGAGGTGAATGTATTGCACATACTTGTTTGCCTACCCAACATCCATTTTCCTTTTAGTCTTTTTTGTCATTTCAGACAAATATTCAGCCTTCTTCTGCAGAGAAGCTGACTCTACTTTCCCACTCTAATTATAATCCTGCACTTCTTCTTGTGTTATCACAATTGTCAGCAGGTTAGGCTGACTTGCAGCTGCTAATCATGGAGTCGGGTCATTATGAATGTGGAGTCCATGTTCTTTATTACTGTGGTATATTGCCACGCTAGATTTTGTATAGCAGGAGGAGAAAATCATAAGATATTGGCAATGGTGGCACACCACTATTCATTCTAACATAAGCAACAATAAAACCAAATCTAACAGATATTTCTTTAGACAAAAATTTTCCGTGTTTAACAGACAAATACTATAGATTACTCTTGTCATTATAATTGTTGCTATCAGGTTTTTGTCATTTGGTATTCATTTTCATATCCAGCTTGAAAGAAAAACACCTGTAAATTAGGTGAATTAGATTTCTTGCTCTCCTTTACACTTCTTTTCAATGGTCATCTTCTCACCAGCTGCCTCCCCCCAACCCCCAACAAGTGGAGCCCTCATTTTGCCTTTCCTGGGATCAGCCCTCTAGAGAGGAACTGTCCCAGGCTGTTGTTTGCCAAACCCCCTTTCCACTACAATAACTCTGTTTTGCTTACATTAAAGTCCTATTAGC
Source organism: Hystrix cristata (assembly GCA_004026905.1). Classification (NCBI taxonomy): domain Eukaryota; kingdom Metazoa; phylum Chordata; class Mammalia; order Rodentia; family Hystricidae; genus Hystrix; species Hystrix cristata. The sequence continues at coordinate 4,264 of PVJO010030802.1, read as the reverse complement.
AATTTAATGATAGTAATCTCATAGCTCAGCTGCAGTAGTTGGTTTATGTGCTGCTCTGTTCATTTGTTATTTTTATCAGAAAAGACTTATGTAATAACTTCAGTGTGAGGAAGACACAGAACTGGTCAGAACCATCTAGTAATGGGAAACATTTCACACTAATAAATCTGTGGCAATAAAAATGTACAACTAAAGTTCTGTAGAATTTAAAAGAGACTACTTTGTTAATAATCGGCCATTTTAATAGGATTCTTTAGATGATTTGATGACAGAATTATTAATTTATTCCCCATGATTGATTACTGTACTTGGATAAATTTATTCGTATGTTATTTTCATAGTTAACAATGTCAGTAATAGAGTCATCTGCTTCATGCTAGTCTTCGGAATGAAGGAATTGTTTATGGCTCTTAGTGTCTCAAAGCATAACATTTTACTGTTTTCTAACTTCTAACCACTGTCTGATATTTGCCTGTCAATGACACATTTACTAAGTGAGGTAATTTAGGGTATCAGTCTGAATGAGAAAGGAAGTAGAAACTCAAGCCAGCCACTAATCTAAACCGTGTTAGTCACATCTTGGTTACCATAATACAAGAACAAAAACAACCAACTTATCAAGAAAAGGATTTATTTTGGTTCACAGGTTTAGAAGTTTCACTTCACAATCTAGTGAACCCATTGCTTTTAGGCCTCTTGTGGGGGGTTTTGGATGACAAAGGCAGGGCATGCAAGGTAAAGCAAAATTTATCCCTTTATGACCAGAAAGCAAAAAGAGGAAAAAAAAAGAGAAAGAAGTAGGGTGTCCTAGTCCCTTAAAGGGCAAGCTCTGGCTCCCCTAAAGATCTAGTAGGCTTTACCTTTTGAAGGTCCTCCAGTTTACCAATAGCATCACCTCAGGACAAATGCTTTAACATATGTGTCACTGGGGAGAAAGTGAGACCCAAACGGTGGTGCAAATGCTATAAAAAAACAACACACTTCATACCACTGTAAGATATCAGCATTCCTTTAATTGTGTTGCTTCTCTTTGGTAAATACACAAGATAATTAGAAAAACTCAAGGTTTCCGCATCTTTGAGGTTTTGATGGCTTCTGATTCTAATAAGTATCTTCAATAAAAAAATGAATTTAATCTCTACATCTTTAAAAGGACTTAAGCAAAAGCAGTCGTATATGTGTGTGTGTATTCTAAAAACCGATATTTTGCATGTCTTCATGAATACTTTTCAAATGTTTATTCTTTTGTCATATATTCATATGATTGCTTATTCATTGAAGAAAAATACTTTATTTGTAAGCCAACAGCAACATTATTTGGAATAAGCTGAAAACACTTTCTACAAAATATATTTATTCTCAAAAGCATATCAATCTTGACAGGTAGAATGTATTCCTCACATTTGGCTTCCCGGTAATTGCAAGTATGGAGAAAAGAGAATCAGGCTGGCTCTACTCTAATGGTCTTAATCGCCAGCTGGCCAAAACCTAAACTATATGTTTTCCAACCAAAGATTACAGAGTAAAGAACCTTAATCTCCTAACCACATCTAGATTCTCATGAATTAATTCATTAGTTCATAAATAAATTACATCCTCAAATTGCCGCTTAAACTAATGCACATTCATTTCATCCTTTTGAGTTTATGAGTGTTGTATCAGATTTATTTAATTACTAATCAGCAACACCAACAAGAAACACATTATATTCTCCAATAGGTTGGAATGAATGAAGCCTCTAATAGCTAGCTAGGTATTTTCCTTGTAATTCTCTCTCTCTCTCCTATCTCTCTCTCTCTCTCTGTTTCTCTGAAGGTAATTTTTGTTGGCAGTATGGAGAGAACACTTTAAGTAAAATATCTATGTATTCAACTCCCAAAGACATTGAAATTTCCTAGCATAAAACTTTTATTCAGATCTAAAAGATGTAAATGCCTGAAACTGGGCTGCTCTTTGATGCTTCCAGGGAATAAATCTGCAAAGGATGTGTCAAGGCAGATGTTTTGGATGGTTCTATAAGCATTTATATCAACAAATACATTAATTACAGACCTTTTAGTAATCATATTTTTTATTTGCTTTACTAGTAACCTATCTAGATAACACGCCTACGTTTCAAGGACAATAATATGCTTGCTAAAGTATCTTTTTTGAATGAAGTTGTTCTATTTTGTTTAGCAACACTAGGATAACCTGTTTTACAGTAATTCATTTATAAACTGCTGTCTCTGACAATCTATAGTCTTTATATTTCTTTCACAGTATTTCAGTGACTACATCATTCTTAGAATGGTCAATTAAATCTGCATTCATTGAGGACCTGGTCAAATGAATCATAGTCAGTGTGTGTACATATCCATAATTGGATTAAATATATATAACTACATATATACTGATACCTTTTTTAGTAACATATACTATGTTCCAAAGTTAGTAATTTGTGCTTATGTACTATCACCAAGTATTTATTGCTATTTTAAGAATTAATTATATGCAATCTGAGGCGTGACTAGCTCAATTTTAAGTAGCAAATAGATGGCAGGATTAGAATTTAAACCCAAATAGTCTATGATTATCAAAGATTTAACTAGTGTTCTCTGTAACCAACAAAAGTTGACTTCTAAAATATTTTGAAGATATCGTTAAATTAATTTTATCTATCATCAGTGATTAATGACTTCTTGGTCAGACCATGTTATTACTATGATTTCTCCTACTATATCAATCGCATATGTTGTTTCTGTATTCTATTACTTTAAAAAGAACACAAAAATTATGAATGTATTATCAGAAAGTAACAAGTATTGTGGGAAAAACAAACTAAATCCCATGTTTTCTTAATTATAAATCAATGAGGTTGGGAATTTAGCTCAGTGGTACAGTGCTTGCCTAGCAAGTGCAAGGTCCTGAGTTTGATCCCCAGCATCCACAAAAAATTATAAATCAGTAACAAAATAATCTATATTTAATATAAGGGCAAGCGTTACTTTTAACACCTTTTTGCATTTGTACGAGTTATCTAAAAATGAAGATTATGAACCCAAGTTAGGTACTTGAAAAAAAAATTTAATTTTGAATTTAACTTATTCAATAGAAAATAAATATATTCTAGAAATTTTCATAAATATTCTACTGAGAGGAAAGTTAAAATTTTCCAAAAGTGAGTACCTCAGATCTAAGTAAATGTATATAAATATTTCAAAACCAAAGGAGTGTATTGAATCTTGCCCAAATATGATTGTCCTAATTAGTGCTACTCAAAGAGATTAGACTACAAGTGTCTGTAATTGGTCCCTAAGGAGATTGAAGCTTGAACCAGTTTATAAATTAACTCAGGCAGTAAACAAATCACACTTGATAATCTCATCGACTTTTTTCCAGTGGGTGGGAGTGGATGGTAACATAACTCTCTTGATGAAGACAGTGTAGGTTGAGTTATATTTCTGCCACAAGATTCTTGTCTCCTGGTGACCAGTATCAAAGTACAAAAGCTACCTGTGTATGGGTCAAACACTGAGTAGTGTCAGTCTAAATTATTCATATTGTATGATAGCAAAATCCATAGGGAATCATTTCCCTCTGTCTCCATATCATACTGGGAATATTTTCTCTCTCTTTCTCCAACTGTTATTTGTAGAAAAAGAGTGATTGGCATATAGAGAAGTGAACTGTTCTCTTCCCTATGGAAAGGGACCAGAGATTTTACTAGAAGACCAACAGCACATTAAACGCTACATATCTATATGTATTATTCCATTTTTTAGCTCTCGATGTCTCAAGGAGAGTAGCATTATTTATATCATTGTTTAAAGAATGTTGTACATGATAAAAGTAAAGATAAAGCATAACGAAATGAGGAAATTGTGCTTTGTATTTCACTTACGGTTAATCATGTTGAGAGAAATACTCAAATAATACGTATATAATTGCTTATAATCACTATTCGCTTGAGGCAGCAAATAGAGTGGCAGACATGTAGGGCTTCTGGCAGAGGTCCTTGATTTAGTGTGCACAAACACCACAAAAGAAGAGTGTTAACATGCTAGTCCATCACATTCTACCCTCAGAAAATCTGGTAGATTAGTTCTGGAGTAGAAATGCATGACCCACCTTTTGCAGAAAGCTCTTCAAGGTATTTCCATGCAAGTCATCAAGTCCACGTTTCAGGATATATAAATTTTAAAGGAACACACACTTCTGTGATAAGCATGCCTGAGTTCTACCAGGGAACTTCAACTTAAAAAATGTAGTTTGATTGAAGTCA
>PVJO010030801.1:0-15060 GCA_004026905.1 Hystrix cristata | reverse complement strand
CGATAGTTTTCTTTTTTTTAACAATGCCTACTTTTGTCAAATCAGTATTTATGTCAGTGTGAAAAAATATCAAACTCAAGTATCTGTTGATGCACACTGGACCAGGAAAAACCTATTTGCTATAAGAATATGGCACTTCTATCCTAAACTCCATTCAAGAGAATTGTCTACCTGAACTACCAATGCAAGTCAGCAGATACTTGTGATAAAGATTATGATGGCAGTGCACACAGAACTCTAGTTACTCATGCTAAACATATAGCAAAAGAACAAAGTGAGAAAATTAAGGGCCCTGTGCATGTAATTCAGTGGTAGAGTACTTGCCTAGCATGCAGAAGGCCCTGGGTTCAATTTGCATCAGCAGAAAAAAAAGAAAAGGAAAGAAAATTAAAGGGATATAGCACCTTTAAAATCAAGGTATCCTTTTGGACCAAACTTTGAAATGAAATGTATACTGCCAGGTGGAGATTCAAGTGGCTCAGGACCAGACAGATGTGAGGGTCATTCCCTCAGAAAGTCAAGGACTAAAAGCCTTTCACATGCAGAAGCCAAGGGACAAAGAATCATTGCTTGAACCAACAAGCCAGAGCAGGATATCTCTGCCACTGAGCAGAGGCTGAAATGCTGTGATCACTGCCCAGGACTGTTAGCACTGGTCCATTGGGGTAGAAGGAAGGAACAGAGCTACCGGACACCAAGCATAGGTACTAGATTTAAACTCTCTCAGATAAAGGAAGAAATCTGTACTAGTCAAAAGGCAACATATTTCTCAATGGCTGGCCCTCAAAGGCCAGAAGGAGACAGTTATTAAAAATTGGACAAGGAGCAGTGACCTTAAGGAAAGAAAAAACACATAAAAAATCAACACAATAACAACAAAAAAATCTACTCAAGATGAACTTGCAAACAAAAGGTATGAAATACCAATGTGAAAACAGTACATGTCAATAATATGATTAGGAAAGCAAATATAGATTAAGTCCTAGATTCAAGTTGGAACTTGGACTAGACTTGTAGAAGGCACTCTTGGAAAGGTAAAAAGGAGGGGTTATAATGGTCAAAGAGAAACACCATATGCAAAATCAAGGAAGTTGAAAGTGGAATGCTGCTTGATTTCTGGAGGCATATGATGGACGGTTTAGGAGAAAAGAGGGGCTAGGATAGAGACTGAAGCATGCTTTCTAAAGTAAGGTGGGGCAAACTATGACTATACTCAAGTGTGAAGAGAAGCTGAATTTGCCTTGTGAACAACAGGAGCAGAACAAAGGTATGAAAGGAGGTGGTAGCACAGCGCAGGATAGAGGAAAGGAGGAACATGAAGGTCTTTGCATATTTTTGGAGGTGAAAAGTGGATTAGCCTTAACATGATGAAGTTTACACCATTATGTTACAATTAGGATGGAAACAGATATTTTGAAGGTAAATCCATAGTCTCCAATATCAAGATGCTGCAAAAGGTACATTTGTCAGATATTTTTAAAGAAATAAAATGTAGATACAGCTCTAGATCAATTTCTTCATCTCCTGTCCCTTCTTTTCCCTACCACTTGCAACCACTATCCTCATCTGTGTCTTGCTACCCTTCAGTTGTGCATGGTTGTATACTTTTCATACATTTGGATATCCCTGTAATATACAGTATTTTGGTGTGTTTTTAAAATTCATATACACTCATTTTTGCATATATTTTGTTTCTAAAAATATTTTAAGAGCAGTTTTAGGTTCACAACAAAATTTAGAGGAAGACAGAGATTTTCCATATGTCCCTGAACATAAATAGCCTGCCTTATTATCAGTGCCCTCACTGACCAACCTGCATGGACACATCATTGTAACCTAAATTCTATAGCTGACATTAGAGTTCATTCTTTGTGTTATACGTTCTGAGTTTGGACATATGTATGGTGACATGCGAATGCACCATGCATGTATATTTTTGCATCTTTTCTTTTTTCTCACTATTATGCCTTGAATGTGTATTCACGTTGATACAAGGAGAGCTAATGTTTTGATTAAGTCATATTTGAAGATAATTAGACATACTGAGTCAGGAGAAAGATTGGAATTGTAAGTACTGATGTGAAGCCTATAAATGTAGAGGGAATAATTGAACTGTGAGTATAGATTTGTTCTCCAGGCCAGGTTTAGGCTTCCATGAGACTCTGAATCCTTTGAGACTAATGACTTTGTATTACTTATCTTGGAAAGCCCTGTAGCAGCACCTTCATCATGAAAGGGTTCATAAATGTTTGTTGAATGAATGAATAAACAACTTTTTCCTTCTGGCAATATGTAATATAGCTTGGAAACTGGCAGCCATGGACATTTAACATTTAGTCTCATACAATTTTCATCCCAATAGAAAACTCTCCCTAAAGTCCTGGAAATCTTCCTCATCTGTATCCTCTCAGTTAGTTCAGCCCAACAGAACCAGTCATGACTCTGGCAAAACTTGTTAACATACAGATAATACTTTTAAAAGTTCAAAGTAGTTTGTTTTTTTTTAAATAAGAAAAAATGACAACTTCTAACTTTCCTATTGCCAATTGTAGGGAATTGGCCAGATTAGATTTGCCTCACCAAACTGTCACCAATAAATCATGCAAGTCAGCTCTCTAAATGACAGTTTTTCAGTCAAAGATTTGTCACCAGCAAGTTTTTCAGTCAAAGATTTGTCAGCAGCAAGGGCCTGCAAAGAGGAAGATGATGGGAAGGAGCTATCGGTATATGCTGTGATTGCCACGCCAGGCTTCGGAGGATCCCCAGGTGCAGTTAAACAGCCACTGGCTTTTGAAGGGAAGGTAGCAGCTTTGGCAGCCAATCCTCACCCCTTGACCAAAGGGAAAGTCAGGAAATGTGGGGGGCCTGGTTGGCTTTATATCTCTAAATGGGGCACCCTTGTGCCCAAAAATGGTTCTCTACTCAAGCTTTACTCCAATACTCTGCTTCAATAAAACAGGCCCTTTTCTGTCAGTTACATTAATAGAAGATTGTTCTTATTAAAAAATAGTCTTTAGTTAGGAAGTAATGTTTACTAGGCTTGAAAGTAGGCTATAGCTAAGCCTTAATGGAAAAGCATTCTAAAAGCTACACCACCCCTCACCCTGTGTTTATATGAGATTAGATTATTTAGTTTCAGCTACAATGGGCTTCCTTTTCACTATATTTTAAAGATTTTTCTCCACATCTAACAAGTATCAAAATGCCAAGAAAATGAACAAAATCCTCCTAGATGGATAACAGAAAGACAACACAGAAAGCACTATGGCCATAATGTCTCTAAGATAAGAGGGATTCTACTTTAGGTGGTTTTAAAGTTTTTTTTTTAATGTCTAAAAATTATTCATTTTAGAAATGCTACTTAAATTTTGATTCTTACAGAAACATGAGTTATTTTAAATTTCATAAGAATATAGATTACATCCTTCTCTTATCCTAAGGAATTCCTTCCTCGTAGACCCCTGAGGAGAAATTTTCTCAAGCTTAACTTGAACTTGCTAAACTCTACTGTTAGTTGGGAAACTAATGGTACGTAATTGTTTCAACAGTTAATAAACAATATATGATGAAGAATGTTTACACAGTTTACATATTAATGCAAACGAAAAGGAAAAGACCAGTCAAGACAATGCCAACAATGCAGTAGATTACTGCTACTATTAATTAGCAAATTACCCTGAGAATTTAATGCAACATATATTAACCATAGGTCTGAGCTGAGGGCTCTCTTCACAGCTAGAAAAGATCCTTGTAAATGTGAAGAAATGCCTTGTAAGTGAAGTATTACATAAAATGGTGGTTTTGGATTTCATGCCTTTTAAACCATCACAGATATGAGAATGCATGTATTCATGACAAGCAATCAACAGAAAATTCTTCACTTAAAGAAGCTCCTGAACTCCTTACCTTGCCTACTCTGCTCTAGCAATATTGCCCCCCTGATGATCTGTATGTGACAAGCTCACACTTGCCACATGGCTTTTGCATTTGCTATTACTGATACAAGGTCTATACTAAAATAATACTTGTACAATTATATCATTTCAAATACTTGTATTTCATAGAACCATAACTCTACCTAATATTCATATAAAATTTTACTAAACAATTTCTCATAAATCATTTTAAGCTTGTTTCACATAGCAACACCAACTAACATATTTCTGGTTTTCAAAGTGAACATGTAAACAGAGGCTAAGTTAGTCATTTAATTATCAATTCAATTTTACTTAAATGTTTATATATTTACTGTCTGCTCTGGGACAGGTGCTGCAGATACTGAGAGGAGTTAGATACCAACCATGTTTACTAGAACAGTGGCTGTTTCTGTAAGGCAATAGTAATGTTTTTTGGCAGAACATTCAATAAATTCATGTAGCCATGTTTGTGTGTCTAAACATGTGTGCTTATACCCACATATAAGTTATATACATATGTCTCAGATATATGCAAATGTATATTATACATGATATATACATATATCATCTAATCTTTCTAAAATGTAAGTCATTAGTTCTACTTTGGGCATTATAAATACTGTATTTACACTAGAAAGGATAACTAAAAATTTCAGGAAAATATATGATATACTGATAGTTTCTTTCCTAGAAAGTTTCCGATTTCCAGCTGTGATGCATGTAGAAATTGAACAGTATTTGAATAAATGGCTCCTGAGCTGTAATAAGAAGCAGAAATATCCTGAAGAGTTAGAAGCAACTTTTGTAGGTATTTTGAGAAATTCCAGAAAGAACATCCTAGGCTGAATATCGAACAGGACAGAGTTTAAAGTTCTGCCTTTGGAGATTTGAGTCCTGAGAGGAGGCTTTGCTCACGTAGAATTTCCAGTGAAAAAGACCACATCTTTGGAGTGAAACAACCAGAGTTCCTAGGACTTTACTTCTCAAAGAAGCGATTATTTCCATTTTTAAAAAAAGTTAGTTCTGAGAGCAAGTTCCTGTAAAAATGAAATGTTGGTTAGATTCTGTCAAAATGAAGGTGATGGTAAAAAAGCCACAACAAACTATGCCTACTACTACTTTCAATTTGACTGGGGGAGAAGCTTTGTGTGTGGTTTAAATCTAGAATGTCTCCAAAAGTCTTGTGTGTGAAGACGACTGGGTCACAAGTGCATGATGCTCAACAGCGGATTCATTCACTAATGAGTTCAGCGGCTGGATGTGCTGTTAGAAGGCGGGGCACTGATGGAGACGGGTCACTGGGGTGTGAACCTTCGAGTGTGTCTCCCTCCTCTCTTCCCTTTCTGCCTCCTCACTATCTGGGCGTGAGTAGCTTTCCTCTGCCAGACACGTTCCCCATGCCACTTCTGCCTTGAAGCCAAGTAACCATGAACCGAAAAATGTGAACCAAAATAAATCTCTTCCCTTTACTTCATAGGGGTTGGTTGAGTATTTTGTCTCAGTGATGAGTAAGTAACTAGGATAACATGTTTGGAAAAATTCAGCATAATTTTAAAAAATGAAACCTCAGGGGACCTTCATTGGAATATAAGATACTGTATGACATATATTTTATACATGGGGTTGTCTAAAATTTCATTAAAGTAATGAGAAAGATCAGATAATTTTAAACTTTTCTTTTTTCTCTAAACTAATATTTTTCTGAGTCTTTCTCTAGTTTTACATTGAACATTGCTAACAGACCATCTGAAGCCTGCATAGTGGCAGTATTCTATTTAAATAGTTACAAACTCATTTTTCTTTTCACCTCTCTCAACATATTTTAAATAAAATGATTAATTCATCACGAAAACCATCTTTGGCACTTAATATAAACATGCCAAGATTTCACGATGTGTACCATCAGTTAGGACAGGGAGATCTCGATACAGTGAGGATTTTTTGCCCCTCTCTTACATGTGACACTGCAGCCACTCTGCCTGGATTCACTGAGATAAATAATCCCTAATATTCTATGCTACCCACATTCCTATGCATACAGAATGACACTAACTGTGCCATCCTTGGAAGAATGAAGAACACATTCACTCAAAACATTTTCAGATGAGGAACACGAGTTGAAAGACTTGGATTTACTCCATTCAAAATGGCCTTCATGATTGAGTAATCACTAACAATTTTTTGAGTACTAGGGATTGAACCCTTTGATTTTTTTTTTTTTTTTTTATTTTGAGATGAGATCTGGCTAAAGTCACTAAGTCACCCAAGCTAGGCTAGGAATTGTGATCCTCTTGCCTCAGGTTCCTGGAGAGCAGGGATTGTATACAACAATGTACCACCATGCCTGGCTGTCTAAACTAGTCTTGATAGCCTCCTTGATACTTCTCATTTTACTGTCTCTTGTCCCCAAAGATCTTGTTTCCTTCCTCTCCCTCTGCCTCTTGAGGACCCCAGCCCATTTCTCAGTTCCACACTCTTGGCTCCCCACAATCTATGTAAGTTAAACACAGCACGGAAGAAATCACATAAACTGCTTAACTTCAAATCATTTCAGAATATCACATTCCTCTGGAGGAAAAGGGTTCTAATGAATTTCTGCAACCAACTTTTGGCTCATGTGTCAAGATTCTTGGGCACTGTTATAACTTCTCCAGGAGAAAGTGTGAAAGGACACATTTCTTCAGAGGGTAGAGTGAATTGTTTCACGATGCTTTCTCCATAGTTTGTAGTTTATATGTCTGTACCACGCTATGATTTGGTAATACAACTGCTTTAAAAAATCCTATTACTTACCTAAATGTTGAAAACTATCTCAAAAATTCTTCCTATCAGAATTATTAAGATTCTATCCTTCTTTTTTTTATAAAAACAAAACAATGGCAAGCCTGAGTCACTCAAATCTCATATCTTGCAGTAAGAGCCTCTGTTGATTATTGCTCTGCCCTTCTTTATCACACTGAGAGGAGGTGAGACTTATTGTTGTGTTCATTGATCTTTCTGCCTTTGATTCCATGAACAGGAACTATCTATGAGTTGAGCTGCACAATCTTGGATTAAAGCCCAGGCTATTAATGCATTTTCAAAGGGTGTGCCCTAATACTACTGTCAGAAACAGTGCGGATAAGAATGCTTGTTTGATGGATCAAGTTCTAATTCTAAATGGTGTGGCATTTCCTTTCTTGTTAACCTTTATCAAGACAACTTGATAGTGCTTTAAGATCAATTGGAATTATGCCCACAGGCTCTATTAAATTGAAAGATGACTATCACTCTCAAAGCCACAGCTTTATTATCAGGATATATTGATTAATTATAGCCCTAAAAGACCAAGCAGAAAATATACTAATGACAAAATGTTTATATTTGGCAAGTATTCTGTAATATATAAATGAAAAATTGAGCCTACTCATGCCAAAGTTTACTCATCCAGCTATATGAAAGAGGGTATACTGTGTAGAGAACCTAATTTGCCAGGATCAAGAAGTAGCCGTATTCAAAATTACATAGTATAGGAGTTATTTACCTCTTTCATCCCTTGGGTGGCCAAAGAATGATAGCTGTTTTTTAAATGTGATGCATTCAAGCCATTTCTTTTTGTGCTTCCTGACAAAGAACCAAATGGTTTGATGAAACGGACTTGAAAAAGATTCCTTAGATTCAGAATGCAGACAGTTCAGCATTTGGGAGGTTTGTTTGGGGGGAGTCTAATGCAACTGCAAACATCTGTGCAGTTCATTGCTGTGTGGAAGTGTGTGGGAGGATTCTCTGTCTAGGAAACAATTTCTCAGTCTCCTAAATTTTTGTAAGAATGCAAACTTTGCCTTCCACACATCTTGACTCTAAGGGATATGGGTCGATTTTTGTAAACAATACCAGAGAATACGGGCACTACAGGCAATTCTCAAAACTCAACTGCAAATCTGCCACCTTCTAGAACTTGTTAAGACCAGAGTTGAAATGTTACTGACTAAGGATCTACTAATAATGGCACCTCTAAGCTGCCTGCACTACAGTCTTTATTAGCGCATATGGAGATGAACTAACATTTCCCCAAATTTGGCTTCTATAATGTTAAGTGTTATTTGAAAAAAGATTCAACCACCAAATAAATAGGGGAAATATTGGTTAAACAAAACTAATTAGCTTTATTTCCTATTGGACTTCTAAGGATCTTTAATAGACTAATAAAGTTTTGAAACTTTGAAAGAAAATTTACAATTTGTTTTGATTTCCAAAATAATTTAACTTGAGCCCATTTTTGAGCAGAGGTTGGGAAATGCTGAGCTAGAGGTCCAGAAATCACTATGCCTAGACTGCTGTCTGCATTTGCTGTAGACATTACTTCCCTGCTTTATGATATAATATCATGTCCTTAGATGTTATAGCAAGTCAAGAGACAAAAATTTCAAAAATAACTTTATTACCTTTTGCCATATCATGACTACAGTATCTAACACACATTAGATAGACATTTATAGTCTGTGTTCTTGAATTTATTGCCAGGTTCTGATTATCTCTGAAGGTTTTAAATAGGCAAAGAGATTTATAAACACAATATAAACTCTTCACCTATCCCTTTGAATGCTAGGGAACCCAGACTCAAGTGTGCCTTAATATATGAGAACATAGTCTGAGTTGGTGACAATTTTTTTTTCCTAAATAAAGTTTTATGTCTTTTGAATTATAATTGAGCATCTTGATGTTTGGCTCTCTTGTTATTAGAACTAGGTTATAGTTTCATCTTAATAAAAGTGGTGAAGATTAAGAAATGTGATGATTTAATCAAAATAAGTTACACAGAATATCTAACTTAGTATCTTAAGAATGGCATTTCCCATTAGTAATATTAATATTATAATAAATAAATTATAATATTAATACTATAATTAATATTATAATAAATAAATTTATAGTAAAATAAATGGAAGTTCCCATTAGTAATAGTAATATTAATTTTAATTGTTTGGGCTTTCTCTTTTTCATGTAATGATACAGTCCAGTAAAAGGTAAAAGTTTCTTCTTCCACTTTTTTGCGCCTTCATTTTTATTCCTCATTTTTCTTTTTACTGTTTCAAAATTCTGAAAATACTAAAACAAAATTACCATTTTTCAGTGGTCTGTGAAAGAGACATTTCTTTCACTTACACAACCTTCTTTTCCTCACTCCTCTGCTCCATTCTGGAAATTCTTAGTTCTTCTATTATATTTATAAAATTTAAATGATTAAAAAAACCTATTTTTAACTTAAAATTTTAACAGTAACTTTTATAGAAATAGAGCACATGTAAGACAAATGTACAAACCAAAAGTGAACAAGGAGAAGAGTTTTCATAAAGTGAGCATCCCCATGTACAACAATCACAACTCAGACTAGGAAACAGGCCGATGCCAGCATCCTGGAAGCCCCCTCAGCTCCCCATGAAGGTAACAGCTTGTGCTGACTTCTATCCTTGTAAATTAGTTTTGAAAGTTTTTGAGTCTTCTAAGAAGTTAAATCATACACATTTTTGTGGTTGGCTTCTTGACTCAATGTTGTGCTGTGCACAATCTCTTCTGCTGCATGGAGCAGCAGGGCTTTCTCTTCAACTCTACACAGTATGCCCTTACACACCGCAAGGTATTTATTCATTCTACTGGTAAGGGACATCTCGGGTGTTTCCAGCCCTTGGCTACTAGGAATAGTGCTGCTAGGGCCAGTCCCGCACTTGTCCTTTGAGTCCTAAATCATGCATTTTGATGAGTATAAGACCAGGAGTGGAACTGCTGGGTCAAATGACATGTACGTGCTCTGCTTCAGAGAACAGTGTCAAATAAGTTTCTGTATGAGTAGTGCCCTGCCACACTCTCCTAGGAAAGTGCCCGTTACTTCCATTACTCGATAGGCCAACTTTTCAGACTGTCAATCTTTTTATTGTAGTCTTTGTTCTTAATATGTCAACTTCAAGTAGTGAATGGAAACTAATTTATTATTATTACAACATATTCTATATACATTGAGGAATGCAGTGACCCTATACACACTTCTCTCTGTCTTTCCTCCATAAACCTCCATACTTATCAAGTATGCAATATTATGCACTACAAAAGTTTATAACACATTCTATTTATAACTATAATTGAGTTTTGTGCTTTTTCTCTATAGACTATAGACATTAAAAAACCTAACAAATAACAATTCTAAACATAATTACATGATTATTAACCACTGCAGAATCAAATAAGATGATGGTATCCTGAAATCAAGAGTTGTAATTCTATGATGCTAAATTTATGCTATTCAGTGGGAAATTTTCCAAATATAATTCTAAGCGTGTCCTGAAAGAAAATCTCCTGTCTTTTAGCCACAGGGGTGAAACAGCAGAAACCCAGACACAGGCCCTCATAATTCGATTAGCTGAACTACAATGTGAGTTTAACACTCAGCCTCGAAGAGTATCTGAAGCAAAGGTGAGGGCACTGCTTGGTAAAGAGTGGGATCCCATGAACTGGGATGGAGATGTTTGGGAGGATCCTGAGGAAGTTGAAGATGCTGAGTTTCTAGATGCTAATGAGATTATCTTGCCAGAGGGAGAGAGTTCCCCACCCACAGCGGCAGAGGCATCCTCACCCCACTCTCGGTACCAAAATCTGTATTAGTCAGTATTCTCTAGATGGTATAAAGGGGAAATGAAGAGGAATATCGCCGGTCGGTTTCTTTGGATCGGTTTCGCTTTCTTTGAAGGAGCTCCAGACTTTCACTTGGATCCTAGGAACTCCAGATCCTCACCTGGATACTTCGGACCTCTAGACCTTCGCCTGGATCCTTCAGACCTCCAGACCTTCACCTGGATTCTTTGGACCTCCAGACCTTCGGCTGGGCCCTCTGGATCTCCAGCGTGCAGACGGACCCTCTGCACGCTTCCACGCCTGACTTGTAAGAAGCCCGAGGAAGCCAATTTGTAAGCTCTCAAATATTCATATATCTGTTTCTCTAGAGAATACTGACTAATACATAAAGGTTGAGTTCATTTGCAAATTATTTAAATATATGATGCATTTTACATTGCTTCATATTTGGATTTTTATTTTCCTGTTCAGCATTTGTACTCCTCAGGGTTTCTAGTTGCCTTTCTTTTTTATTTTTGTTTACAAAAGAACAATTATATCTCTATTTCATTAATAATTTTATCCATTAATCATAATACATGATATATTAGTAATAGTATTGTATTTAACAAATTAGTTACCCATTCAATAATTTTTATAAGAAATCCATACCCTTTGGAAGATGCTCTTTAGACCCTGATTCTGATGATATGTGCTACCCTTGATCTTAGCCAAAATCCAGTGAAGCAAGGATGATGTGTTCTAATTTGGTCTGACTGCTGTCTACTACATATCTGTCCTTTTGGGATATCATTCTACTGTACTCTTAAATTAGATCCACTGTTTCTTGACTTTCATACTTTTCCGTATTCCTTGTACATTTATTTTTGCTCAAGTAGATTCTCCAGTAGTTTTTTTTCCTGAAAGAATGTTGAACAAATTTTCTGAATGATTGCATGTCAAAGAAAGTCTTTATGTTTACTCCTGATCAATACTTCTACATTTCAAAGCTTTTTCTTTTCAAAACATGGAAAGCATTAAAAAAGTTTTTTCTAAGATTTAGTGTTGATAAAAAGTCTGATACTAAGTTGATTCTTCTTCCTTTGTAAGAAACCTGCTTTTATTTGTCTTACTTGTCTTGAGAAGCACCTAGTATCTCCTTTTTTACTATGTTTTTTAATGTACTAGAATTTTAAGAGAATTGGTTTAGGTCTTTCTTAGTCATTTGAGGTCGAGTTCAAAGGTTTCATCAATCTGAAAACACCCTCTAACTCTGGAAATGTACATCAGTCATTTCCATTATAATTTCTTCCCCGTTCCCCTCTATTCTCTCAAAGCATTCTTGGTTAAGGTTGCATATCTCTAATTGACCTTCTGTATACTTAATTTATTTTCAAATCTCTGCCTTCACTCTCAACTTGTTCTTTAAGTGAATACTTATTTTGGCAGTCGTAGTTTTATTTCCAAAACTCTCATGTTTCTCTTTTGCCCTCTTATCTGGTCTTGTTTCATCTATGCGATGAAGTGGCATCTTTTTGAAAGCTTCTGAAGCTACTTATTAGAATGTCTCTTTTGTTCTCAAATTGCCTGTTTCCTTCAGGTCAGTTGTTAGTCCTCAAATATCAGCGATCCCTGGTTATCACTTTACATTTATCAATAAAAAGCCAAGTTGCCTAATAAAAACAGCACAGGTCCCACTGTTGTTTCGCCAACCAATCTGTCCCCATGGTGGCCACGCATGGTAACTGCTGGGCTTCCCCTGAAGGCTCAGACTGACAACTGGCAGTGAGGCAAGCACTTGCCTCTTCCTCACCAACTCCTGCCCAAACGGAGGGCTTTCCTCTGGGGACGGTCATCACAGCACATGCGTGAACTTCTTTTAAAATTCGCTTTCTAGCTTTCTCCAAGGCAGAGTGATGGAGGGCAGTATTTAACTTTCTAATCTGCTCCTTCAAAACTTTGTCTTCTCCTCTGCTTTTCTCTTGCCGACCTCCCAAAATAACACAACTCTGCAGCCTGCGCGTGCAACACCCTTTCACTTTTCTTGTATTTGCTCTGGACTTTAATGTTTGCTTTGGTTTATCCACTTTGCATCTTCCAGAAATTTCTGAAGACCTCTAGTTTCTTGCTAGCCTTTCCCCCCATTTTCAAAACTGCCCTTTTTACTTTCATGCTGATAATCCGGGAGGCAACTGAAGCAAAGGTTGTTAGTCAGTATGCTAGTAGTTATTATTCTTATATAGGTTTTAATATTTGGGAGGCACATTTAAAAAACAAATAGCATCAATATAATATACTTTTAGGAATTAATTACTCTTGGAAACTGTCTTGATTTTGAATCTTACAGTTTATGAATCAAATTTATCAACAAACCAGTTAGAAAACAAAGGCAATAAATTAAATTCATTTTTGATCTGTGTGAAGTCACCTAGCTTGGTAGAATAAGAAAGACTCAATTCAATCAGAAACTCTGTGGGGTCCTAAATATTCTCCAGATTGAATTCAATTGGGATTTTTGTCATGCAGAATTTAACAATAGTTTGTCCTTCAGCCTCCAGCTCCCTGGTGCTGATTCTGGCTTCCTGCCAGTATCTTCCTCCAGCCTGCCCTGAACAGGCTTTGAGAGGAGGAGGGAGAGAAGGAGGGCAAGGAACACCCCTCTAGTTAAAAGGCAAACTGGGAAATTAGCAGGTGTTGGAGGATGCTCAAGATCCTCAGAATATCCCTGAAGTTCACTTCCTTCTGTGATACGAACACCTGAAAGAACATTTTCAAAAATCTGAAACTCAGGTGAAAGGAAAAATACTATCTGAGATATTCCAAGTCTAAAATGAGTATGTGAGAATGGTTAATTCAGGAGATCTTTAGAAACTGACACCACCCATCCAACAGATATGTATTGGGCATTTCCTTTGTACCAAATCCTATTTGTCTATGATATAAATGATAAGTAAAGAATATATATTAACCTCAAGGAATTTACAGCCTCATGGCTGTATATGGATAAACATAATTACTATCCGATTTAGAAAGCATAATGTAAGAGGTCTGCACAGGTTTTATGAATTCACAGAGCAAGAGTACCTGTTCAGTGGTTTATTGGTAAGTATTGAGCATGTACTTTGGATCTGAGTAAAGGGATTCCTTCATTTAGAGCATCTGCCAGTCTCCCTGTGGTAAATACTTCCAACATTGCCAATTTCAGGCTATCAACTAATGTTACTGAATACGGAGTTGGTAAGAGGTGTGTAGTCATATGCCATATGGTATTTCTGTCAGTGCCTGGGGTCTAAGGAGGTCCCCCAGAGAAAAGACGGGTACATCAACTTGCTCTACGTTTGTGGACTATCACCACAGAAAAGAATTGCAGCGAGAAGCACAGGCAAATTTATTAGGCAGAATTAGAAAGTAAGAGAGAAGTAAGAGAGAATAGGTAAAGGGCTTCAGCTTGAATAGCTGGAAGGGGCTCACTCTAATGAAGAGGTTCAGAATGGCCTGCTCACAGAACAGGGCCAGCTTTTACAGGTTAACTGAGGGGGGCTGGGGTCTTGTGGATCATTACTTCAGTTCTGGTTTCCGAGCTCTAGAGGAATCTTTATGGTTTGAAGGGCAATTTTGTTCCAGTAAGATGACTGTTCTTGCTTGGGAGAGGGGCTGCCTTGGTTCCCATTACACAGAAATTACTCCTGCTTGGGGGAGGCGATATCTTCATAGGATGGTCTGCAACGCTCTGCTTTTCCTAGAATCTGAAGTGGACAATGGCCAGAGACTTCTCCAGGGCATTGCTGCAGGGAGCCTGGAACTGGATGTTATAAAAGCTAGCAGCTAGATATCCCTTCAAACCCCAAAATGTACTTTAGCTACTCTTAACTTAGTGCCCCCAGTGTCGAAGGTGGAGGAGATAGGCTAAGTAAATTTAGGGCTAACAAACCTTGTAATATAGACACTCCTTACGTGTTTAATATGCCTAACTGCAGAGGTGAGGAGGGATCTGATCCAGAGTTTTAAGGTTGTAAGGGGGACATATACAATGAAGTCAAAGATGCCAAGCTTTGTCCTGCTTTTAGTTACCCACTGGGCATTTGCAGGCCCAGACTCTAGGTCCCTGATGGCCTCAGAGGAAACCATATATTGTGCTATTAATGAATAACAGTTTAAGGTCCTAGAAACTTGTCCACTATTCCTAGGGTGTTCTTTATCATTTGCCATACAGCTATAGTAGATTTCCAAAGTATATATAACAAAATGTAGTAAAGTAATGATTATAAAGTGATGAATTTTGGATATTTGTCTTTAATACACTTCAAGTGTAAATTTATATAACTTGTGTTAAGAGTTGTGTTTAATAACTAGCTCACAAATTCTACAAGAAATTCAGAGAGGATCTAATACCACTATTCCTCAAACTCGTTAATGAAATTGAAAAGGAAGCAGTACTTCCAAAATCATTCCTGGAAGCAAGTATTACCCTGATTCTAAAACCAGAAAAAGATCCCACCAAAAAAGAGAACTACAGACAAATTTCTCTAATGAACATAGATGCAAAAATTTTTAATAA
>PVJO010030800.1:0-14996 GCA_004026905.1 Hystrix cristata | reverse complement strand
CTGTGCCCACATCCAAGGCACTCCCAGCCACTCTAGGCTGCTATGGACTGAGGCCTGGCATCCGCTCAGCTCCCTGCCCTGTCCCTGTCACTCTGCCCCCAGGTCTGACCAAGCTAGCTTCAGGCTTCAGGGCTCCAGCCTTTTCCCAACAGGGCTGCAGGAGCCTGGGGCCGTTTAGGGTACAGAAGTGGGCGTTTCTCTAGCTCCCGGGCCACATCCAGCCCCAAACCCTGGTCCCTGGTGCTCCAGGTCACACCCTGTTCTCCAGAGAGGTGGATGGGTGGAGTGCTCACATTGCACTTCATCCTCCACCCCGGGGATTTCTCGGTGGAGGAAGGTGCTGCCTGGTGGGGTGAAAGCATCACCCCAGTTACACCCAGGGCCAGGGCTCTCCCTGGCCCCAGGCCCCGGCCTCTCCCCAACCCTGGACCCAGAGCTCTGTTTCCTTGACTGGAGCCTTGGGCCCTCCTCATCTGCTGTAGAGGGGTGGCATGGAGGAATAGCATGGAGGAGCGGTGTGGAGGAGCGGTGTGGCACCTTGCCCCTCCCTGCCCCGGCCTGGAGAGGAGGCGGGCAGCTGGCGTGGGAGAGGGTCCAGGAGGACTTCATTACTCAAGGCCTGTGTGTGGCAGGTAGGGGCCGGGCCTGCCGCTGGTGGGAAACATGCTTGGCCTGCCTGCGTAATTACATCTCAACATTTCATTCTCCTTGTCAGTTCCCGCTTGCCGGAGATGCAGGCTTCTAAATATTTCATCCAGGCCTGCAGCCGCTGGCTCCTCTCTGGCCAAACCACAGGCCTGGCTGCTGGCCCCATCCCTGTGCCTCCTGCCGTCCTGAGCCTCGATGCCTGACTGAGTGTAGCTGGCCAGGGTCACCCTCCTGGATCCCTGTCCCCACCGGGAGTCCGCAACGCCAGCCAGCCCCGCGCTGGCTCCTCCCTCCTGGTGTCTGGGGCGAAGAGGCTGGCAGACAGCACGGCTGGACATTATGATCAGCTCAAGCAGCAGCGATTGGGCACTGCCTGTGTGCCTGGCTCTCTGCTGGAATGGGGGGCGTCAGGAATGAGTGGAGCACGCTCTTCCCTCAAAGGGGCTCGTGGGCTGACGGTGGAGACCAGCACCACCATCATCAGAGCAAGCGCAGATCTGTACGAACTCTCTTGTTCTCCTTGCTCTGTTATGCGATCTGAGAGGGTAAGTAACTTATCCAAAGCCACACAGTGTATTAGTCAGCTTTCCTGCTGCCAGGACGAAATGAGTGACGCTGCAAACTAAAGGTGGAAAGTTTTTACTTTGGCTCACGGTTTCAGAGGGTTCCATCCATGGCCTGGTGGAGACAGCTGCTGAGCCCACGGCAGCCGGGCAGCAGAGAGAGAGAAGGGCAGAGCTGGGTGGAGAGACATCCCCGCTCCCTGACCTGTTCCTCTAGCAAGCCCCGCCTCCTGACCGCACACTTGGCTTCGGAGCAGGAGTGGACCAATCTGCTGATGAGTACAGCACCCACGATCCAGCCACTTTCCGAAAGTCCCAAGCATGCACGCCTGAGACTTTGAGGGGACATTTTAGCTCTAAACCTGACACAGCCAGAAGTGCTGGAGCCAGGTTTCGAAGCCCAGCAACTTGGCTCTAGCCCTCTCCCCACAGCAGGCGGGTTACGGAAGTGGCCACAGGATGGTGGGCAGACAGAGTGGCAGGCGCCAGCAGCGAGGGACAGAGTGGTATGACAGAGCTCAGCGTGCAGCCTTGTGTTCCCTCTGTGGATGGAACGGGGGTATTTCCTGGGAGCAGAGGTGGAGAATCGGGGACTCAGTGGGGGTTCTGAGCAGAGAGGGGTCAGGAAGGAAATGGCTGGCTCAGGACTGGTGCTGGCGAAGGCTGAGGGCAGGAGAGATGTGGGTGCACTGGAGGAAGTGGTCCTGCTGGGTAGGATGAAACTGTGAGGGGGAGGAAGGGACCCAGATACTGACCTCCACCCCCAGGCTGTTACTATAGCTGGGGCAGATAGGGAAGAGAGTGTCCCTCCCTGCAGTCCAGGGCTGGCCAGGAACGACCTGGTCAGAGACCCTGAGCCACACTAGGCAGCCAGGGGTCTGTGTGAGCCTTGAGAAACTCTCTCTCTCTCTCTCTCTCTCCTCTCTCTCTCTCTCTCTCTCTGTCTCTCAGGGGGTTGGTTTGAGATGGTCTTGCTGTACTTCAGGCTAATCTGGAAACTCACTATGTAGCCCAGGCTGGCCTTGAACTCAGAGTGATCCTCCTGCCTCACCCTCCTCAGTGCTGGGATTATGGCTGTGCACCGCCATGCCTGGCCAAGCCCCCTTCCTTCCTCGAGTTGAAGCTGAGAGGCGCTGGGTCCCCTCCATCCCTGAATGGTGGGTGTGGCCATCCTGGGGGCAGGGGGGTATGGGGTGGGTTGGGGGGACTAGGAACCAGCCATCCCCCTGTGCTTGGCCCCTCAGTCCCCTCCCCTCCACTTGCTCTGAGCATTTCCTCCCTTTTCTGTTTTTTCCAGCTTTCTAGCTTCCAAGGTGTTTTGCCTAAATGGGTTTGTGTTAAGATATTAGGCCAGTCACTCTGAAGATTTGCCTGTGCCGTCTGGCCCATGAATAATGCAGCTCTGAACTGTGCTGCCCGCGCCTCCTGGCGAGGGGACACAGGGCTCAGCTCTGGCCGGGGCTTGTGTCCTCCCCTCCCTGCAAGATGCCCCCGGGCCCAGGCTGTCCTCATGCAGCCCTGCTGTGTCTAGGGTGAGGGCCAGGGAGTGGCGTGTGGCTGTTACCAGGAAGTGGCAGCTGGGACTGGGGACCTGTCTGTGTGGCCTGTGTCTGCCACAGCTGGCCAGCTGTGGGATGCCTGCATCCCTTCCCTGCCCCATCAGCCAAATGCAGCCTGGCTCTCCTGCAGGGACAAGGTAGGGCATGAGTGGGGACCGGGGACTGAAGGAGCAGGTCAGAGGGGCACACGGGGTGAGTGTGGGGGCCTCCCCGAGGGCGGGCCTGGGAGTGGGGTGCCTTCCCGGGCCCCTCAGCTGTGCTGGGGTGAGGGGTGTCATGTGGGACATCTGGGGTGTGGGATCGTGGCTGTGTGGAGTGCCTGCGACTCTGTGGGGTTGTGTGTCTGTGTGTGGCACGTGTGACTGTAGGTCATGTGTCCGTAGGGCTGTGTGGCCGTCTTGGGCACGGGTGTGTGGCAGGTGTATCGTACCCGCTCTTGACTGGGGGTTGCGTGAGGTATGACCGTGTCAGTGTCTGTGTGTGGCCCTGTGCACATGCTCGTGGGGGGCAGTGTGTGAGGCAGCCCTGAGCCCTGGGGTGTGGTGTAAGGCTGCGGTGGTGTGCAGTGATTTTGTTGGGTGTGTGTGCTTGTGTGAAAGTGTGTGGGTGCGTGGGGGGCGCTGAGGGCATGCAGGAGAGAGGACGTGTCCCCGGGCCTCTGGCTGTGGCCGGGCCCTGCCACACCCTGTGCCGGGTCAGAGCTGTGGCCCGGCAGCCTGTCCTGATCGGTGGGAGGTGGCGAGGACACCAGGCTCTGGGCTCAGCTCCTGTCCCGCATCCAGACCCCACCGCGAGGCGGCGGCTCCAGGTCGTCAGTCACCCTTGTGTCTGGCCCTGTTCCTGTCCCTGGCAGGTGGATCTGAAGTCTTGCCCGGTTCCCAGAGGGCAGGCCTGACATCAGAGAGGCCCGTAACTCGCCTGAAGTCACACAGCCAGAAAGCGGTGGCCGTTTTTCCTCCCTAAGCCTGCTAGGGTCCACAGGGAGCTGGGGCTGGGGGACAGGCATCTGCCTGAGTTTCCAGTACCCGCAGACCTCTTGGCAGGGAGCCCACTGAGTGGCACAGCTGGGTGACTGCAGCAGGGAGGCGATGTCCCACCTTGTACCTTCTCTGCTGGCCCGGCTGTCATCAGGCTGACCTGGGGACCGGCTGATCTGCGTGGCTGGCTCGCTCTTTTCTCCACTCGTCCCTGCTTTGTGCCACTGGTAGAGGAAGTGTCTCCGCAGAGGGCTGGGCGCATGGCCAGGGCAGCAGCATGCACAAAGCTGTGTGCTGAGGAGACACCAGGTACCACCTGGGGGCCCGGGGCCTGAGTGTAGGATAAGGTGGCAGCTCAGAGAGGTCACAGCGGGCTGTGTGGCAGGGAGGCTGCTGGGGAAGCTGGTGTGGGTGCCCCCCGGGCTTCCTACAGCCGCTGACCCCATGCGTTGCTTGTGTCCCTGCCAAGCTGTCCCCACGAGTCTCTGTGTCCAGCAGACATGGGTGGCTTCCTGTCCCCAGCGGGTACCGCATGTGTCCTGGGCAGAAAGACTCCAGAAGTTGGGCAGGGCCTGGTGAAAGAGTGAGAGTATGACCTTATTTGTCACCCTCTTAGCGGCGCTTTCTGGTCCCTTTTCCTGAGAGCCACACTGGGGAAGGCATAGGCAAGGGCCTGGCTTTTAGGGTAGCAGGAGCAGGGGAGGCCAGAGAGAACTGTGTGTGCGTGCATGGGTGTGTGCGTGTGCACACCAGGCTCCCTCCGCCCCACGCTCCGTCTGCTGGGGACCCTGGGACTCTCCCCAGTCTTCGGGTTGTGGGCCGTCCCTCCCTCACCTCAGTGCAATTTGCCACCTTCACATTTCGCTGCAGTGTAGATTTTTCCACTTGATTTCCTAGTGCTTGTCTCTTCATTGTTTTTCTGTTTTTAAATCTAAAAAGATTTTTTAAAAAGGAAAAGATATAGAGAGGAGAGGAGTCCCTGCCGGGCCCCTGGGACAGCTGACCGGGCCGCACGGGTGCCACAGGGAGCGCTGGGAGGCGGCTGGGCGCTGTGGGGCGGGGCGAGGGTGGGTGGGGAGCCCCTGCGTGGTGGCACCCCAAGCCTCAGCCCTGCCTGGCCGGGGCAAGTGTCACAGTGTGTGGGTGAGAGGATGAAGGAGCTGTGGGAAAGAGGGACAGAGAATGCCCGAGCCGGAGGGTATGGCTGCGAGCTCAGGGGACCCCTGGCTGCCCTGGCTGAGGGGTGGGGAGGCGCAGGCAAGAGCAGGCTGCTCCCACTGGGCATGTTCAGGTCTGAGGACCTGGGGCCGCTAGGCAGGCGAGCTGGCAGAAGGCTGGTGCGGGCCTCCCGTGAGGAGGCCCAGAGATGCCTCTGGGTGGGGCTGCTCCCCTCTTTGCGCGTGGACCGAGGGAGGCTCTTCAGCGCGGGGCTGGGGTGCAGCTCAGTGGTGGAGCACGTGCTAGAGACCCGGGTTCCATCCCAAGCACTGAAAAAATGTTCTGTCCAGCGTGGGTTCCGGGGCCCAGGTTACTAAGCATTGACAGCTGTCCTCTGTGTTTCCAATTCTGATTATTTTGTAAAGAAGGGAAATGTGGATGAGCGGAGGCCGCAGTGTGGCGCACTCCTCGGTCCTGCCCCTCTGCCCTTCCTGGAGGTGATCATGATCTGAAGATGCTGGGCGGGCTTCCTTCCTGTCCTTGTTTAGTCACTCAGCGAACATTTATTGGGAATCTAGTATGTGGCAAGCTGTGTTCTAGGCACCGGGAGGACGCAGCTCTCCTGCGTCTGTGCAGCTTTTACTCACGTGGATGCGTATGTAGATGTGTGTCCAGAAATAAGAATCTCAAGTGGTCTTTAAGTTGCGCATAAATGGGACAGACCGTGCTGTGACTTGCTCTTTTCAGTCCGTTTTATGTTTTCAGGACTTGTGTTGACATACCAGGGTGGTTTTGTTAATCTTAACTACATAACGTCCCACTGGATAGACACATCGTGGTTTGTCTCTTCTCCCGCTCTAAAATATTTGCATCGTTTCTGTTTTTCGGCAGCTGCAAACAGCGCTGCAGTGAGCGCCTTCATGTGTGTCCCCTCCCCTGTGCCGGGGTCCCTGGGAAGGAGTGCGGATGGGAGGCAAGGCCTTGGGCCACTAGCGCATGACGCTCCTGGTCATGGCCATGGGCTCTAGAGTGGCCTGATGGCTGCACCTTGATCAATGTCCAGGGTGGACTGGGGCCAAGGACGACCCAGTTTTGACGGATGGGACGGCATAGGAGAAGGGGGAGGTGCAGGGAGGGCAGGCTTGGGGACACTGCAGGGGTGGCAGGTGTGGAGTCTGGGGGCTGGAGCGAGGATGGCACTTTCGGGGAAGCAGGCAGAAGTTGGCCTGGGGGTGGGCTTGTGCCAGCTGCTGTGTGCCCTGCAAGGCCCTGCCCCTCTCTGGCCCTGTCTCTGCTCTCTGGGCAGCTCTGAACCATGGGTCTCCAGGCTCCTACAGCTTCGATGTGCCCAGATGTCCCTGGCACAGGGCCGTGGCTTCCCGCCCCTGGCCTGGCAGGCAGTGGCCCTGGCTTGGCGGGCATGCAGCTGCTGGGTTCTGTCAGGGTCCCGGTAGGAGGCTCGGCAGGGGCTGCAGAGCAGTGTGAGGGGCTCGCTAAGGGGCCCAGGGGAACCCCAAGGCCGGTCCTGAGCTGGGGAGCAGGTTCCCTGCCGGCTCTGGAGTTTTACAGGATTGTGTTTACTGCAGCGTGGACTCCTGGCTCCTCACTGTGTTGGATGAGAGCCCAGGGGGTAAGGGTGCCGGGTGGAGAGGGTTGGAAGATGGCATCCCCAGGCGAGATGGTTTGGTCCCCGCCATGATGGAGGAGCTGGACCCCAGAGCGCCAGGTCTGCAGACTTGTGGTCTGCAGCAGATTGGGCTGGGACGCATGTGCATGCTATGTGTGTGACCGTGGGAGATGCCGTCCTTCTGTTCTCCATGCACGCAGTGCAGGAACTACCTTGCAGCTGAAAGGTGATGAGGAGGGGACTGTGGGGGGCTGCAGGCGAGGGGCCTGCCTGCCTGGGGGACACTGGACCTTGTCGGGCTCTTCGGCACTTCCGGGCCTCAGTTTCCACCTCGGTCTGGTGGGGAGATGAGCACCCACCTCAGGGAGTATAAGGACCCCTCGAGACCAGGCCTTGCAGGTGCCGGGCACACGGTGGCTCTCAGTGCTGGTTCCCCATGGCCACTCGAGTCGGCTCGGCTGTGGCCGGAGACCATGGGAACAACTGAGGCAGAGGCTGTGGCACCGTCGGAGTTGTGTCACCAGGAAGCTGCAGCGTGCCAGTCCCACGATCCCCTCCTGCCACGGCAGCGGAGCTGGGGAGCCGAGGGCACGCACTTCCTCCCGCAGCAGCAGCGCCCAGCGGGCATTGCCCCACTCCCCTGGGGACGCGCCCAGGCCCCTCTCTAGACCCTTCCCTGTATGTGGGCTGCAGGTGGCCTGAGTTTAAACCCTGTTCTGTTCCCACAGAGAAGCCGCCTAACGCAAGTGCCAGTTTCCTCATCCACACATTGGCGATACGCTGCTGGTCCTGTCAGATGAGCCAGGCCGTGTGGAATCCGAGCACGCGACTCCCTGCTGGTGTTCATTATGTCCCCATCAGTGTCGCAGGCCAGGCTCCAGCATGCCCCACTCCCCAGTTGACGCCCTTTGATATCTCAGAAGTCCTACTTAATCCCTACTTCTGCCTGTTTGAGAGTGTTTAACCTCCACCCCTGCGCCTGCTCTGCCCTCCTGGGTCAGGTGGCCTGCCGTCCTCTCCTTTCCCGCCCAGGCAGGCCTCTTCCTCCTGTCCATCTGTCTCCCCAGATGGGGGGAAAAGTGTTGCAGTTGGCCCACTTTCTAACTGGAAAGAAACCATATGGAGAGGTTAGTGGGGACCTGGGCACCTGCCCACCACATAGCACACGGCCAGCGCCGTGGCTGTGGGTTGCTAGGCTGGAGGGCCGCGGTCCCACTCAGGGACCCTTGCTCCCACTCCCTAGACCCATGCGTTCCTGGTGACTGTGCCCCTCTCTGGTGCTGGGACTTCTTGGGTGTCTTCAGAGAGATCTGTGTAACTCTGTGTGTGTGTGTGCACGTGTGTGCACAGAGCAGCACCTGTCGTCCTGGGACGCTCCGGCATCTGGCTGCTTCAGCTCGGTGTCGCTGCCTGTGCGCAGCCTCCCTCGGGCCTTCTGTGGTGGGCCATGTGCCTCGCACTGTGGGCACCGGCGTGTGCACGCACGCCTGGTGGACGGGGGCATCGGGCCCGGGCAGGGGCTGAGGGGAGGCCCAGGGTGCGGGGCAGCATCTGGGGCCCGGCATGGTGGGTGATGAGGCACCAGCTGGGCCCAGGAGGGCTCCGTTCTGAGGGAACTCCGGGGAGGCCAGAGCTTCAGTAAGGGGCCTGGCTTCAATCCGATTCGTCCTGCGTGCTTTTCTGCTGACCGAGCCCTGCTCCGTCATGGGGCC
This sequence comes from Hystrix cristata, assembly GCA_004026905.1. Lineage (NCBI taxonomy): Eukaryota > Metazoa > Chordata > Mammalia > Rodentia > Hystricidae > Hystrix > Hystrix cristata. The sequence continues at coordinate 6,752 of PVJO010030800.1, read as the reverse complement.
ACAGGGTCACATTCTCTGGGTGTCCCCGGCTCCGGGGCTGCAGTAGCGCAGGGCACCGTGTGGCTCCGGCCAGGCCTCTTCCCCGGCGTGTTTCTCGTGTGTCAGAGGCAGTGGGTGATGTACTGTGGGGTGCTTCTCCAGCTGCCTCTGTACCAGGGGGCCAGATGGGACTCAGATACGTGCATAACGCCCCACCTCTGCCAGCTCCGAAGAGACTTGTCTGGGGCTGGCACTGGCTCGGTGCACGGCGCTTCAGGGACTTTTGGCGGCCACACAGCCCAGGTGTGAGTCCCTGAGGCTGCTGTGAGTAGCTGCGCCCACCACCTTGCTGGGGACTTGGTGGGCAGGGGCCTTGGGATGGGGGCCCTGAGCTGTGCGGATGTCACTGTGGGGCACTAATGGCCCACAGTGGCTTTATCTCAGATTTAACCCTGGAAGAGTAGGTGCTTTATTATCCCACTTTATCAGTGATTTTGTGAGACCGGCCTGAGGTCCCTGAGCAGTAGCAGTGCCCAGTAGGGCCGGGATTGGAACCCAGGCTGAGATGATGCTGTACCATCTCTAGCTTCTGCATAGGGAAACTGAGGCACTACCCGGGCTTGCCAGCTGGTTAGCAGAGCCACGATCCACGCAGCGGCTGTGCCGACTGCACACGCCGTCCCCAAGACCCAGCCCTCGGGGTGATGCGGATGGCACATGTGCCATCTCCCGGCCGGTCACGGGGAAGCTCGGCTCCCCGCTCCCCTGGCTGAGGCTGTTCCTTCTGCAGGGGGCGTGTGCATCGCCCAGTCGGTGAAGATTCCCCGGGAGCCCAAGACTGGCGAGTTCGACAAGATCATCCGGCGGCTCCTGGAGACCTCCAACGCCAGGGCAGTCATCATCTTCGCCAATGAGGACGACATCAGGTGAGGGCCGGTGGCTGTGGCCGGGGTCCTGAGCCCACCCTGGACCCAGAGGGGTGGGGTGGCTGAATGAGGGTGTGAGTGAGGCTCAGACTGCTACCGATGGGGTGCCCTTCCCTTCCCCGCTGCATCCTGTCCACCTGCCAAGAATGGCCGGCAGGGGGCTGGGGATTTAGCTCAGTGATTAGAGTGCCTGCCTTGCAAGCACAAGGGCCTGAGTTCGATCCCCGGCACCACAAAAAAAAAAAAAAAAAAAAAAGAAGAATGGCCGGCAGGACACCTAAGGGAGACTGAGGCTGTGGGCTTGGGGCCAGACCCCAGGTTCCAGTCCACCTACTAGCTGTGTGACCTCAGCGAGTTTCTTAATCTCTCTGGGCCTTTTTGTTGCTATTTATTATGTGTGTAATAAAGCAGATGCCCACCTGAGAGCACCTGAAAACTGAACAGCAGGAACAGGTGGGAAGTAGAGCCCAGTAAACACCGGCCACCCATGCAACCCCGCCCTCCCTCCTGTCTTGGGGAGCTCGGGGCACAGGAGGAGGTATGGCTGGGGCTCCTGGCGCGAGCAAGACAGCGCCCTCTCGGGGCCTCAGTCTCTGACCTGTAGAGTGAATGTGCCCTGCAGGAACCCCGGGCCAGCCCCTTTCTGCACGTCCACCCACGCAGGGGTCACGAGTCAGCTACTCAGTCCCTTCAGCAGGTGACTTCTGCGTGCCTTTCCTACCTGCCTCCCTCCCTCCTGCTGCTTCTTGGACCCTCTCCTCAGGACGGGGTGTCGGGCCACAGCGGGTCGGGTTGCAGCACATTCCCGCTTGAGGGGAAAGTCTTCCTCGCAGAGGGTGGCACCCACTGGGCCCCAGGATCCCCATTTGCTGGCTCCCAAGGGTGCTGGGTCGGCCCACCCAGTCCCTCCCATCCTAACCAGTGACTACCGTGGTCCCCTTCTTTCAAGCCCTTTCTCACGTGGTAAAGGCACTATCCTGGATTCTTGAAATCCAGTGACGTAGACATTGCTGGGTCCCGGAAGATGGAGCAGGAAGGGCTGGAAGGTTATTGAGGCCTCAGCAGTCAAAAGGACCGACTGCCTGGGGTGTCTCAACAGGGGAAGGCGGGGAGTGGTCCTAGGAGCCCCATTCTGGCACCCTCCAGGCTTCGTGGGGGCACCTCCTGCCCCCACACCCACCCAGAGCCTAGTGCCCCGCCCACCTCTGCAGCCTTTTCAGGGACACTGCCAGCTCAGATGGACCCCCCGACCTGGGAGGAGCGGACAGAGAGCTGGGTCTCTGTCCCAGGCAAGGTGGGATGGGACAGGGTGAGGATCTACCCCAGAGCCGGCTGTGGGTGTGTGGTGTGGAGGGAGGCAGTCATTTCTGGAAATCCACATGTATTTTCAGAAGCAAACTGAAAAAAAACACAGGTAACTGCAGGGATGCTGGGTCAGGAGCTCTGTCCTCTGGGGCAGGGGGAAGCAGGCGGGTATTAATAGGGCGGTGGGGTGGGCTCTTTGTGGCCCAACCTGCCATTAGTGGTGGCCTGAGGTGGCTGGGTGGGGGTGGGGGGTGCGTGGAAACGTCAAAGCCAGAGATGGAGGAGGGAGGGGTGAGGCTCTGAGGCCTGGAGGCGGTCATTCCTCTTGGAGCGCCAGGCCCTGCTGGACTGCTGGCCACAGCCTGCACAGGCCCAGTGCCACAGGGGCCCTGGGTCCCCAAGGGAAGGGCGGTGTCTAGCTTCAAAACCTCCTCTGCTCCAGTCTCTCCCATGGAGACGTGGGGTTATCCTGCCCCTTCCTCCTGCCCGCCCTGCTAGGAGCTGTCATCCAGGGCCACTTAATTCATGGAGCGTGCCCTTGGGCTCGGGCAGGTCTCTCCATCCCTGATCACATAGGCCTGGGGGGTGGTGAGCAGCTGCTGGCCCCACACCCTCATCCATCCAGCAGCGCAGGGTGCAGCTCTGGGAAGGCCTGGGCTTTTGGCACAGTAGGGCTGTGTGGAGAGGGCCCTCTGGCACCTCGTGCCAGGAGTAAGGGCCAGAGGTAAGAGTGTGTGTGACAGTGAGGCTGGGGGAAGGGGCGTGGGTGTGGCCTAGGGTGGGAAGGCAGGGTTCTGAGAGGACCCAGGCTGGGCAGATGGATTCCAGGGCTCGAGTCAGACATGGGGCAGGTGTGATCTGGGGAGACAGGTGTGGCCTCTGCAGGGACAGATGTGAGTCCAGGGGAGCACACTGGGCTCCTAGGCAGGAGAGGGCTCAGGGCACAGGCTTGGGGGAGGGCAGGGTTGTACAAGGGTGTGGGCCAGGGGAAGGGGGACCATGGGCCCAGGATATAGTGTGCAGCTGTGGGCTCTGGGCTCGGGCTCTGAGTGGGGCAGTATGGGTGGGGCGGGAGGGGGCTGTCTGCCTTGGGCCCATGAGCTGGCGTGGCCTGGGCAGGGCAGCTGTGTGGCCAGACACAGCTGGGCTGGGCTGGTGTGTGTCCCCAGGCGTGTGCTGGAGGCGGCGCGCAGGGCCAACCAGACGGGCCACTTCTTCTGGATGGGCTCCGACAGCTGGGGCTCCAAGATCGCACCTGTGCTGCACATGGAGGAGGTGGCCGAGGGCGCCGTCACCATCCTCCCCAAGAGGATGTCTGTGCGAGGTAGGCCTGGCTGGCCACCAGCTGTCACATCATCCCGGACCCTTACTGTCTCTCCCCTCCTCCTTCCTTCCTTCCTTCCCTCCCCAGGATCTTCCCTTTCCTCCTCCTTGGCCCAGAGCCTCTGTGTCCCCAGCTCCGGGCTGGGAGGCGTCCAGGCCACACCCAGCGCTGCAGGATTGGAGTGTGGCAGACTCAGGCACCTTCCTGTGTGGGAGGCGTGTAGCACGCACAGAGCCTCATCTATGAAGGCCTCTCCTTCACCCCCTGCAAGCCATCCTCCCCTTCTGGCACAGGGGAGGTGAGGCAGGCCCTGCTGGGAGAGTCCTCCGCCAGGAGCCAGCCGGGAGCTGCCAGCAGGCTCCCAGGGGCTGCTGAGCAAGGGGCAGGTCCCAGGATGGCGGCTGGCTTGTCCTTCTTGCTCCCCTCCTCTCAGAGCAAAACCCAGTCGCCTTGGGCAGGAACAGGCTGGCCAGAATCCAGCAGGGTGCAAGGCACGAAATTCCCCTTGATGGCCCGACTTGATAGGGACCTCTGGTCTCACCGTGGGGAGGCAGGCCCCCCAGCCTTCACTCCTGCCTTCTGTTCACCAGAACCCCGCACTGAGGGGCTGGAGGGACCTCACACACTGTGTCCCTTGAAACCTTCCCCGAGATGAAGGCTGAGAAGGGACATGCCCAAGGTCACACAGCGGTGTCTTCTCTTCACCCTGAAGCTAAGCACATGGGGAAGTTTCCACGCCCCCTCACCCCAAACCATCCTAAACACTAACAATAGCTACAGTTTATCGGTGCTGACAAATGCCCCGCCCCTTCCACACCTCTTTAGTCACCCGGGCAGCGCAGTGGCGCACTCCCACGCACACACACAAGTGGCAGACGGTCCCTGAGACTCAGATGCGTGACGCACTGCGGGGAGGCGGAGCTGGGTTGCGAACCCAGGACTTGCCCGCTAGGTGTTTCTCTCTGGGACAGAGAAACTTTCAGGGCTGTGGTTCTCATCCGGGTGATTCTGGCCTCCTGCCTGCAGACGGTCTTGGCTGTCACGGAAGGGCTGACGTCGCTGCATGCAGTGGGTAGCGGCCGGGGTGCCGCTCAGCGTCCCCAGTGCACAGACGCCCGCCCCCCGAGGAGCTACCCCCAGCCTAACCCTAACCCTAACCCTCCCCGCCCCCGCAGCTCCGACCCCGCTCAGCTTCCGGGGATGGGGCCCGGGACCGCAGGGGGCGACGCCCGGCCAGCCCTCGCCCGCGGGCCGCCGGAGCCTCCTCGGGGGCGGCCGCACCGCGCCCGGGACCGGCCGGCCTGACCGCCCTTCCCTGCCAGGCTTCGACCGCTACTTCTCCAGCCGCACGCTGGACAACAACCGGCGCAACATCTGGTTCGCCGAGTTCTGGGAGGACAACTTCCACTGCAAGCTGAGCCGCCACGCGCTGAAGAGGGGCAGCCACGCCAAGAAGTGCACCAGTGAGCACGCGCGGGGCGGCCGGGCGGGGCGGGCCGGGGCGGGGCGGAGACACCGTGCCCTCGGCTGCCTGACACCGGCGGAAGGAGCTCCGGGGTCTCTGCAGAGGCGCTGTCTGACTGCCGGGGGTTCATCTGGGAATCCCGGGGCGAGCCCACAAAACCGTCCAGACCCGATGCGCAGCGATCTGGACTCTGAACAGAAACCGCCCCTAATCATCCAGGTTCCCTCAGTCAGTCACTCAACAAACGTCAGCACCAACTGGCCCTGTTCTAAGCGTGGTGGGGATACTGTAGTAGTAAGCCAGAACCAAAGTTCTCTGGAGTTTTTATTTTAGTGGAGAGAGAGATGACAAGCAGATAAATAAGTTACAGAATATGTCAGAAAGAAATACACAGTTGAAACCAGTTGAGGAAAAGAAGGGGAGGTGCTGCGGGGGAAGGGAAGGTGCCACTTTACAGCGATGGGGGAGCCCTGCCCACAAAGGAGACATCTGAGGGCCGAGCAGGGTGAGCCGCACAAGGGGGCAGCGACTGGCCGGTTTTGTAGGGGGAGGACCGAGGCTCAGAGAGAGATAGTGGAGCGGAATTCGAACCCGTGTCTGAGCTCTAGGCCCTCAGGCCCCCCAGGCACCGACTGTGGTGTCCGTTTTAGATGTATGTGGACAGGGTCTTTGTGTGCTGCAGGTCTGGGCAGCCCTGCATCAGGGCCCTTCTGTGCCAGGGTAGGCCATCTGGGTGCCGCTCAGCCTGGGTGGTGCCTAAGCAAGGATCTGAGTTCTGTCCTGTGTCTTTCACACTGACCAGTGTGGCTTGGGAGAGGCCAGCGGGTCAGGGACACGCTGCCTGCCACCTGTGACAGATGCTGGTCCACCCGGCCAGGGCACAAGGAGAGGGGGGGTGGTCAGGTGGTGTGTGTGCTGCCACCTGCTGGCCACGGCCCACAGGGTCACAGCTGCCGGCGGGTGGGCATCCCTCCCCTGGGGACCCAGGCAAGCTCACAGCCAAGCTCCCCGTCTGCTCTGCGGAGTGAATGAAGGTGTGCAAGTGTGCCCGGGAGGCTGTGTGTGCAACACGTGTGTGACTGCACATGTGCGTGAGTCAGTGTGCTTGAGTGGGAAGGTCTGCGTGTGTCTCCCGGGTGAACTGATGTCTGTGAACACCACTGTTGTGCATCTACCATGTTCCAGGCTTTGTGGAGACATCCTCTCATTCTCCCTCACAACTCTAGAGACTTTTATAATCGTCACAGAGGGGGATATGGAGAGTGAGAGAGGCCAAGCAGCTGGCTCGAGGCTGCACAGCAAAGGCCTTAATCAAGCAGTAAGTGCAGTGGAGCTGTGAGAAAGAAAACACGCCAGGGCATGGAGACCGGGGCCCACAGGGAGGGTGACCAGGTCCTGCTTCCTCCTGGTCTAGTGTAATTGTGTGGGAATGAAAACTGTCCAGGCCTCCTGATCACAGGTCGGGGACGGGATGGGTGGGACCGGAAGTGGGGCAAGACAGACAGCTGTCGAGGCTCAGGGCTTTCTGGGGCCGCCGGCTGTCTGGCAGGGTGGGAGGGGAGGCCATGGTCAGGCCCTGCGGGCTCTGTCTGGAGGATTCCTGGCTCTCTGGCGGTCTGAAGGGCTGCATCAGGTCTGAGGGCCATAAACCTGACGCCGCCCCTGTGCTACTGTCCAGTGCCCCACTACAGACCACGAAATCAGAGCCTCGGGTAGGGCCTGGGCTGTGAAGGTGTAAGCCCCCTAGGTGACT